>JABUQX010147885.1:30000-55884 GCA_015478945.1 Trachelipus rathkii
ATTGGAACGAAAAATTTTGATAAGTTATAATTAACAGTGCCAATAGCAGATAAGATTGGACGGACCGGGCAGTCAGGTTTATGTACTTTTGGTAATCCGTACAATATTCCTGGTTTGGCACCCGAGGAATAAAGAGAAGAGAAGGTACCATCATCAATTTTGTTAGAACATTTTAATTTTCTTAGCAATCTATTTAATTTATCTTCAATAGAACATAAGATTTTTTGGCAATTTTCGTTTATGACTTTAAATTTGGTTGTATCAGAAAGTATATATCCTCTGGTAACTGAGTAGTCAATGTTATCCAGAATCACGACGCCAACTCCTTTGTCTGGTTTAGTAATTATTATATCCTTGTTATTGGAAAGCTCCTTCAAGTTATTTTTAAAATCTTCTTTAGAAAATGCATGAACAGACTTCTTAGGGTTAAATTTGCAAAAAAAAAAAAAAGGTACAAAAGATTGATCCTTTTAAGCCATCTTTTGTATCATTATAAGGTATTTATTAATTAAGACTTTTTTGCTCTTTCTTGGATAGGGTTCTTTCTGGGTTTTTTACTACTACTACTACTACTACTAATAATAATAATAATAATAATAATAATAATAATAAAGAAAAGTAATGTTCCTGCACTCTTAATCACCTGTTTCTAACTTGAGTAAAAAGTAATAAGAGAAATGAATTAAAATACCTTCACATGTTGAGGGCTTGACTTCTTCCCAATCATTTCAGGTTTTCGTCTAACATGGATTCCTTCTTTATTTCTCTCAACTCTGACTTTATAGATACTGTTTCATCTAATTCTTCAATTTTAATGCTATATGGTGAAGCAAAGTTTGTTCCACTGTCAGGAAAGATCTGAAAATGATCAAAGGGTTTATATAAGCTTACTGGGATAGGATTCAACTAAAATAAGTGATGCACCATAGAGAGATGTGGGTTGAAATCTCCTGCCTGATGAACCTCTTCCCTAATGGAGAATTTTCTATTAATATTCACTTATTAGATTTAGAAATTCAGTAAATTTATATTTGTATTTTTATAGGCAATGTAACTTAGTACTATAATAAAAGTAAAATGTTTTTCTTTAGGACATTACAGGTAAATTTAAAAAAAGTTATATGTTGAAATTACTCTATAATAAAATACATTAGTAAAACACAGTTTGAAGATATTATACTAATAGTTTAAGGCAGCTGAATAGTAGGCAGTATATATTGTATGCTATAAGATCTGTTTAACAGTTAAATTTCAGACAAACATTTTCTGTAAATTTTAAATATACTATGGCTGAAGAGACAGAAACTGAAAAGTGCTAAGGCCAGAGCCAAAGACTTGCAAAATGACAATCTCTAGCCTAGTTGAAGTCAGATATTATGTGCATCACTATTACATAATCAAGTAAAAGTGTGTTAAAGATCAATTAAGGGAAGCAATCTAGTTTGAAGACTAAAAATAGAGTCAAAACCAGTAAAGATGGATTTAGTTAGACTGTGTCTGAACTGGATTGAAAATACTAAGAAAAAAAAATGTACAAACAAAAAAAGAGAAAAGGAAATCAAACCAGAATGATCAGAAGGAATCCACATAGAGGGAGGGAAATGTCTAGGAAATACAGAATGGTAGGAGTCTTATTTTTATGACAGGTCTTGCAGGACTGAATACTAAACATTTGAAGTATTCAGAAAACATTAATCAGTTTGAGACAATTTTTAAATTCCTTAATTAGTATAATTTCTCATTTTTAGGATCATAAAACAAAAATAAAAATAAATTGCATTATTGTTATTATTATTATTATTATTATTATTATTATTATTATTATTATTATTATTATTATTATTGTGCTTGAGTGGAGGAGTTGTGATACTGATGAGTGACTTGTAGCACAGAGCTATGGTAGATTTTGTCTGTGTGAGTACTACAATACTAATGGTTAAATTTAAGTTTGAGAATAAGGCTAAGGTATAATATATGTGGTTGTACCATATGGTCCATCTGGGGGTGATGTTGAGAAGAGTGAAACTTTCTGAGACAATCTAAATGTTTTGGGAAGGGTGAATTGTGTTGGGAGACTTGAATGGTTAGATAGGTAATTGAAATCAATGATGGTAGAACAGTGCTTTTGAGGTTGCAGGAGAAAATGAGAATGGTTGGAAGGTGATTGATTTCTGTGAGGAGAGAGGTATATGTGTAAGCGATACATTTTATTAACAAGATTATTCATAGGTATAGGAGAGTTGATGTAGGTGGAGATGGTGTTGAAGTGAAGATTATGATTGATTTTGTGTTGGTGAAGAAGGACATGTTGAAGTATGTAATGGAGTTGGGGATGAAAATAGATCATTATGTTGTTTTATGTAAAATTAGGTTAGTGAGGGCATGGAAGGAGGAAAAAAAAAGGATGGAAATGGGGAGAATTATTATTAGTTAAATGAACAGGGTTATAAGGGAAAAAAATGTGAGAGCACTTGCAAGTAAGTCAGTTAAATGTGAACAAGATGAATCTGAACAAATTTGGACGCAAATGACGGAAGTGTTTGTTAATAGTGCAAGAAAAGTATGTGGGTGTATAGGAAGTAATAATGTGAATAATAGAATAAATAAATGATGAAAGTGGTAAAAAGTAAAAAACAAGTGTAGTTATGCTAAAAGTCAACTATGAGGTTTCAAAAGAAAGGTGTATGGAAATATATAGGGGGAAAAGAAGAAGGAGAAAAGTTGCATGCATAGTGGAAAAAAAAGTAATTAAATGAAAAGTTTGGAAGGAGGATACATGGAGAATTACAAGGTAATAGAAACTGCTCTGGATGGAAGTGCGAAAGGTTAAGAAGAGAGTGAGGTGAGTCTTCATAGAATAATGAATAGAGAGGAGCTTTCATAACTGATGAGATGAACATGAGGAGTGTGTGGGGGGAACACTTCGAAAATCTGCATAATATTGACAGTGGTTTGAAGAGGTGATTGTAAATGTGAGTGGATTTAATGGTGTAAGAAGAAATAGGTATATTTTGATGATGAGGTAATTAGTAGAAAGGAGGTAATAAGTAGAGTGAGAAAGTTGAAGAATGGTAAATCATCAGGTATAGATGGAATTACTGGTGAAATGATTAAAAATAGAGGCGAGACTGGGATTTACCAGAAATGGAAGTTGTGTAACAAACCATTTTTTGGAGGGTGTAGTTCAAAAGGACTGGGGGAGAGCACTGATGGTATCCTTGTATAAGTGTAAGGGTGATAAGAGGAACTATAGAAACTACAGGGAAATTAGTATATTGAATGTTGTAGGGAAGATATATGTTGGTATTTTGGGTGAAAGAGTGCATCAAGTGACAGAGGGGCTAATTGTTGAAGAACAAGGTGCATTTAGAAGTGGTATAGGATATGTAGATCAAATTTTTACATTATAGGAAATGAATGAGAAAATGAAAGAGAAGAACAAACTGTATTTAGGATTTATGAACTTGCAATAGGTGTGTGACAGGATTAATAGGGAAGTATTTAGGATTTATGGACTTGCAAATAGGTGTGTGACAGGGATTAATAGGGAAGTATTTAGGATTTATGGACTTGAACAGGCGTGTGACAGGATTAATAGGGAAGTATTTAGGATTTATGGACTTGCAATAGGTGTGTGACAGGATTAATAGGGAAGTATTTAGGATTTATGGACTTGCAATAGGTGTGTGACAGGATTAATAGGGAAGTATTTAGGATTTATGGACTTGCAATAGGTGTGTGACAGGATTAATTAGGGAAGTATTTAGATTTATGGACTTGCAATAGGTGTGTGACAGGATTAATAGGGAAGTATTTAGGAATTTTATGGACTTGCAATAGGTGTATGACAGGATTAATAGGAAGTATTTAGATTTATGGACTTGCAATAGGTGTATGACAGGATTAATAGGGAAGTATTTAGGATTTATGGACTTGCAATAGAGTGTATGACAGGATTAATAGGGAAGTTCTGTGGCAGATGTTAATGATATATGGTATTGGAGACAGGCTTCTAAATGGAATGAAAAGTATTAATAGGGAAGTTCTGTGGCATGTATTAATGATATATACGCAGCGTTTCTCAACCTTTTAGATCTCGCGACCCCCCGAAAGCCAAAACACATAAAGTTAGTAACCTAGCGACCCATATCATTCTCATATATATATATATATATGTTATATATATATATATATATATATATATATATATATATATATATATATATATATATATATATATATATATATATATATATATATATATATATCTTTCTTCTTCTTCTTTATCTTTCTTATATTTTCCCAGAATGGGAGTAAGGTGCGTGACGAGCATCGGAAAAGAAAAGCAGTAGAAGAGCATGACATAAGTCGAAAAGAAAGCCCAGCCTTACCGCCCCTCTACCATTAATTAGCGAGAACTCATCGAGTCAGAAAATCCACCCTAAAGTTTCCCTCATGGGACAGCGATGGACCCTCACTATGGTAGACGGCTGCGGAAGTTCATCCCTTGGGCCCAGGTGGGCCAACCATACCCCCTCGCAACTCTCGCCATTCACCTCCTGTTATACACCTTCTTCTCGCCTCTACCAAACCACATTTCTCTCCTTCAGATATTCGTTCACTCAATCCACTCTTTCTTCGGTCTCCCAGCCGGTCGGTTCCCAACACACTCCCCACCTATACATCTGCTTAACCAACTGACTATCATTCATCCTTTCACATGACCAAACCATCTCAACATACTTCATTATTCTCTCATTTACCCTTTCCACACCACACATCTCTAATGTTCATTCCTCATTTTATTAATTTTCACTTGGCATGCCCCTAAGATTGTCCATCTGAACACATTGAATTTTAGATCTATACTTCTTATTCCAGACCATAGTTCACCACAGTGGCAGGTGACAACATACCCTCATGTAAGATTCTAGCGCACTCAAGACTTAGTGCATCCACCAACGATTTAATTTTACCAGCCACCTTCCTGCCATCTGGCCAATCTCTCTCCATTACTCTGCATATCCTGCTCCCTCTCATCCAAAGCTCCTAAATACTTAAACTCCTCAGACACTCTGTGTTCAGCTGCCACTCATCTAACATAACCCCCACACTGAGGACTACCACCACAACCATAACCTTACTCTTATTCACGTTTACTTTCACCACTCAAACTCTTTTCAGATTCGCCACACAGAACCAAATCATCCGCATATAATAGGTAGGGCACCCTCCACTCTCTTCCATCTCCATCATCATTTATAATATATATATATATATATATATATATATATATATATATATATATATATATATATATATATATATATATATATATATATATATATATATATATATATATATACCGTAGATATTATTATTATTATTATTATTATCCTAAACACCGTGTCCCGCATGGATGCAGGGTGGTGTCGTTCGCAGAATGTATGTATAATATATACTCCTGCGACCGTTCATGGGAAGTGTGAAATGGCAGAAGAGGGTTCCCAGCCTCAATAGCCATGCGAAGATAATCTTCATTATATATATATATATATATATATATATATATATATATATATATATATATATATATATATATATATATATATATATATATATATATATATATATATATATATATATAAATTTTTAATAAGAGATGCTTTTCGATGCATTAAGTATATAATTTTTATTTTATTAAGTATTAACTTTTTATAAATAACAACTGTGTAACATTTGATTATAAATATTTTATTGATTGTGACCGTGACCTACACTGTATATCCGTCGTTACCCCTTGGGGGTCACGACCCCCGATTGAGAAACGCTGAATTATATAGCATTGGAGGTAGGCTTTTCAATGTAATCAAAAGTATGTGTGTTGATAGTGAAGAATAAATAGAGTAGAGAGCAGGGATGGCATTTTTTTTTATTTTTTTTATTTTTTTTAAAAAAATCAATTTGTGATTTTTTTGATTTTTTTTAATATTTTTGTTTTTTTTTTCGTAATGTCACGCGAAATATAATTTGCAAGTTACAAATTATATATCGCGTGACGTTACGAATCTGAAAAAATAGAAAAAAATCAAAAAAATCAAAAAAATCACAAATTGATTTTTAAAAAAAATCAAAAAAATCACTAAAATTGCCATCCCTGGTAGAGAGTGACTGGTTTAATATTAATAGTGGAGTGAGGCAGGGATGTGATATGTTTCTGTGGCTATTGATTTGTATATAGATAAAGTAGTGAAAGAATTAAATGTAGGGGTCGAAGTGGAGGGGTTAAACTGATATTGAATGAAAGAGTGGAGGGTGCTCTGTTTATTGAATGCAGATGAATTGGTTTTGTGTGATGAATCTGAAAACAGTTTGAGAGGATTGGTAGAGGGGTTTGGCAGGGTGTGTAAGAGGGGTTTGAAAATAAATATAGATAGAGTGAGGTGAAGGTGGTGGGTGAGGAGAGAGAGAGCAGTGTGAAATCATGTTGGATGGTGAGTAACTGGAACAAGTATCAGAGTTTAAATATTTAGGCAATATATGTTGAATGAAAAGGGAATGGATAATGCATAGTAGAAAATTGGTGATTGGTAGGAAGGTGCAAATAAATCTTTGGTGAATGGAAAAGGACTAAGTCTTGAGTGCACCAGGATTCTGCATGAGGGTATGTTGTTACAGGTGTACTGTATAGTAGCGAAACTATGGTGTGGAATAAGAGGTATAGGAACGAAGGTGCAGTCATTTCAATGGATAATCTTAGAGACGTGTTAGCTGTGGAAAATTGAAAAAATGAGGAATGAACGTATTACAGAGCTGTGGTGTGAAGAACGGCGTGAATGAGAGAATAAATGAGTGTATTAAGATGGTTTGGTCATAAGCGAAGGATGGATGATGGTTGGTTGGCAAAGCGAGTGTATAGAGGTAAGTGTGTTAGAAACCAACTGGCTGGGATACCAAAGAAAAGGTGGATTGGGTCAGGAGCAGCAACTGGAGTGGTTTTGTGAGGGGGGGGGGGGGTTATGGGTCTGGCCCATCCCAGGGAATGAACCCTGACATTGAAGAGAGACAACAATGGGTGACTGTCACGGTTAGGGACCGACCGGGGCCCCGGCCCCGGCCATTTTTAGCGACCCCGGCCCAGGCCAAAAATCAGGAAAAACCGGGGTTAACTGTAAATTTACACTAAATAATAGAGGGTTAAATCAAACAAAATAAAAAAATATATTTTAATTCCATTACTCCTTTGTTATAAATTGATGCAAAATATATAAACATACCTAAATATAATCAATTTTTTTTTGGTATTTACTATGATTTCAAATTAAAATTGAGGCCAAATTATAATTTTTCCGAGTTTTTAACATAAAAATATTCGAAATTTGATATATCAAACGAATTCGGAAAAGGAAATAAATATAATTGTTAAAATATTAATGTATTTATTTATTTAAAGTAAATATCTTCAAGAAAATCAAACATTTTCCGAAATCTCTTTTCAAAATTATTTATTTAATTGAATTAATATATATATATATATATATATATATATATATATATATATATATATATATATATATATATATATAGTATATAGTATATATATATATATATATATATATATATATATATATATATATATATATATAACCAGAAACGTCTCCGTAAGGACTGGGGTTCAGGTTTCAATGATCATTTCAAAAATGACCCCATTCTGTCTCCCGAAAACATGAGAGACCATGCCATCAAGGCTCACAAGCGACTGGAAGGATTGGCATATCCAGAATTTGATTGGCCTCATAAGAATTGTTTACGAGTTAATTATGTCCTAAATTTCCATTACGGCATAGACAAACACAGTCGGGATGAAAGAATGCCTCCACACAGAAAATACTTAAAAAAACAAATGACTCTGAACTCACCATTGTTACCGGATTTTAAAATCCTTTATGGAGAAATATAGGAATGAATTTTCACCCCCAGATCATCTCACAGATCTTCTTCTAGATCCCACTCGTCGAGGAGTTCAAAAAGCTCCAGGAATAGTTCCAGAAGTTCTTCAGGCTCCAGTGAACATCGTGATCGAGATAGCCGTTCTTCTGCCTATAGTGAGGAACGCGACCAGATAATACAATCTGCGATCAGAGTGGTGCAGCCTTCGACTTCTACTACTCGTCCCAGTATGAGGGAGAGGCTGGTATTTCCCCAGACTTCCACCTCTATCTCGATCAGTTTCAAACATTTCCAATGGAAACGGCTTTACCTGATCTCCAACACCTTTCCGTTGCTCAACTTGGATGGAATCAAGGGATTCCACAACCTCAGCCAAATGTATATATCCCAGAGTTCACGGCCACTTTGCAACCTCAATCTCAATTGCTTATCCTATCTCGGATAAGTTGTCGCAGTATTTGACGCCACAGACGTCAAACGTGCAGCCTTCGACAACAACTACCATGACCCCAGAATTTCCAAATGATGCCTTAACCCAAGGGATAATAAGATCCAGTATTCGGTGGGCCATGGAGCAATTCAATTGGAGAGAAATGACAGAACACCAAAGAAGTTTATTGTTTCAGCTATGGCGTCAGAAATTGTCTGAGGAAGAAGAAACTACCAAGATCGTGTCGTCATTTCACTATCATCGTTCTTAAGTGTTGGATGTTCATGTTGTTGTTGGTTGTGTTGTAAATAGTTTTTCTGTGATTTAGTTATAGTTTCGCTGTTAGTTTGTCTCAAAGTTTATTTTCTTTTTGTCTTCCTATATCACCTACCAAGCCTGCTAAGCTCTCCAACATCCTCATTGATTCCTCTGTTGTAAAAATGTAGGTGGGGGTTTAGGCTTGGTGTGGGGGGATATAATGGGGAGTACCATCCTTATATATGATGGTGTCCCATTATTAGTTTTAGTTTTTCTGTTTCTCAGGAATATAAATATTATGGTTAATATTTATCAAAGTATCAAAAGTATTACGTTGATTTAAGTTTTGGTTTATTTCTTTTATTTCATTTCATGCATATGTTAATCCAATTATGTTTTTCCCCGTACTTCTGGTTGATAATGTTTTATCACCAGAAGTACTCAAAGTTTCTTATTTAGGTTGAGATGAGAACATTTATTTGATGATATATTATATTCTGATGTTCCAAGTTATATTGTGTTTCTGAAAAACATTAACTGTGTATAGTTTACTTATATAAATGGTGAAATAGTGAAACTGACAAACAATTTCCGAATTTATTATTGTGTTGAAAAAACACCCAGTGACTTTGATAAATACGGGTGTCAGTTTATTATCATAATTATTATATTCAGTGAAGTGCTCAACAGACTATTAAACTCTTTGTGTTGTGCACCCACCGCGGATACAGTGAACTGCGAATTACACAGTTATTCAACCACATATAGAAGGAACAAGTAAGGCTCTCGTTTAGTTGTGTTTCTCACACAAATTAGTAATTCGATATATCATCACTCAAAGCATCTTTTATTTATAGATTCGTCCTGAACTCCGATTTGCAATTCATAGGAAATAAGAAGCCCAAGCCTTACAAGCTCGTCGAATCGGGTAAGAGTTAATGCAAACACCTTTTGTTTTGAATTCACATAAAGAGATTTATAAGACATTTAAAACGGTCTTCTCTTTCAGGCTTTTTGTTTCCGGTTTTTATTTTGGAACCTTTCTTATTTTGGGATTACTTCTGTTTTGTTCCCAGTCACAGACAGTGTTTCGACTCATCTCATCTTTTCTAGAATATCTGATTTCAGTTGCTGTATTTTTCTATCTCATCTCAGAAAAACAACTTTATTGAAATCACCGTCTTCATTATCTCGCTGCTTAATTTTTGTGCTGATTTAACGTCGAGAGATCTATCTCGATCTCCTAAATATCAGTGGATTGATCTCAATCCAATACAGTCTCATCAATTCACCGTCTCTATGATCTCATAGAGCCTCTCTTATTTATTATACACATAAGGTTGTCGCTATCGCTGTCACTGTTTTTACCACCACTCACTCAAGATTCATCTGGCCAATTGACAATGCGCAACACCTACACGCGATGATGCTAGGCAGGCGAATAGTTCCAAGACAACTACCCACCATTTGATTAAGGCCTTTTCAGCATACGACTGGGTTTTATTCAGCACATCTCCGTATCTCAGAGTGAAGGCTGAAGGTCTTAGAAGTGGGAAGAAATTCACGGTGAGAGACTCAATTTTTTCCTATTCTTACTATTGACAGTTCTTCATTTTCATAATCAGGGGTCTGGGAAAGGTTGATTCGTATTCTCTTCATTTGTACAGTCAGATTCATTCTGTTTCAATCAGAATTTCAGTTGCAGTTAAATACAGTTTTTACGAATCCATTTGACTTTCCTAGTCCCCTTAACATATATATATATATATATATATATATATATATATATATATATATATATATATATATATATAATAATATATATATAACTAACTATATATATATATATATATATATATATATATATATATATATATATATATATATATATATATATATATATATATATATATATATATATATATATATATATATATATATATATATATATATATATGGATGATCTCTGTTTTGTAAATGATAACAATAAACCTTACAGTCCAATTAAGTGCAAACAAAGACAAGTAACCAATAGCTTGCTAGGCCAGTCAGGCCTCCATCAGGTGAATGACAAGGCCACTGAAATGGTTAATGTAAAATCATTGTTCATTCAATTCAGCTGTATCTCCTTCATCTGGTATCTGAGTTTACAGATATAATTTTGAATAATATCAGGCTCATGCTAGTATTTATTAAATCTCAGTATTATATATACCATAGTAATTCAATTATTTCCTCTGCAACTTTGATTCAGTGTATTAATGGAGAAACAATTATATTGATTTTATGGTCAGAGGTACAGGTTAGTGGTTCTTAAAAGCTGAATTAGGAGGAGTCTTTGATAAGATCATGTTTATGTTGTTTAACTTTCGTCTGGGTAGATCATTAGTCTCGCAGATGTAAACAGATGGACAGTCATAGCAGGGAATTTTATAAATGCATTGCATTTGATAAGTATTAATTAGGGGGTTTAAAAACTTTTTTCAAAGGAATTGTATTACTTTTTATAAAGCGAATATTTTTGGGAAGATGTTCTTTTAATTGATTTAAATTATAAGGAATGGGAAGATAAGAAAAAGTGGTGTGAGGAATGGGAGGGTTACTATTATAAAATTTTTGTTTGGCTTTGCGAAATGCTGAATTAATGACATAAGGAGGATATTTTAGTTTGATGAAAGTAGAAAAAAAGAAATTGAGTTTCTGTTGAGAGATTAGGAGAGCAAACTCGAAGGGCTCTAAGATAGAGGGCAGTTAGTGTAGCTAATTTTGTGTTATATGTATGAGTCGAAAACCAATGTATATAAGAGGAGGAAGAAGTGGGTTTTCTGTAGACAGAAAAGGATAGATGTGGAGAGTTTTCCATGAAATTAAAGTATCAAGAAAAGGTAGAGAAGAGTTAATAGGTAATTCATGTGTGAAGGAGATAGAAGGATGAATGTTATTGATATGTTGTAAAATGAAATTTATATTGATGTCATTTGGAAGTGCGCAGAACACGTCGTCCACATAACGAAGCCATGTGGCATTAGAAAGAGAAGGGTGATGAATAATGTAGTGGTGTTTAAAGAGTTCCATAAAAATATTGCTTAAAGTGGCAGATAAGGGAGAACCCATTGAGAGGCCATAAGTTTGTTTGTAAAAAGAATTGTTAAAAGTAAAAAAACTGTGATCAAGTGTGAGAGAAATAAGTTGCTTAAGAAAGGAGAAAGGATAATTTAAAGTGATGTTATGTTCTTGAATATAGTTTTCTAGTAAGTTTAGAGTAAATGGGACAGGTACGGAAGTGAAAAGGGAGGTGACGTCAAAGCTAAGAAATTGGTGTGTGGAAGGATTAAGTGTATGAATACGTTGTATGAAATCTTCTGTATTGATGAGATGGGAAGGTGAAATTTTGCCGATTAATGGTTTTAATTGAGAAGATAACCAGGAAGAAAGTTTATAAGTAGTGCAATTAGTATTGGAAATGATAGGGCGTAAGGGGTGATTAGGCTTGTGAATCTTTGGCAAACCATAGAAGTGGGCAATATCAGTCATGTACGCCTTATTTTTATTATAAATGTCTGGTTTATTACTACTTGCGTTCAAGCAAATTTATATTATATATATATATATATATATATATATATATATATATATATATATATATATATATATATATATATAAATGTATGCTCTCTCTATATTTTTTTTTTTTTTTTTTTTTTGAGTGAGTGTACAGGAGCCACCACTGCGCACAAAAAAGCGGCGATACCGAGTCAGAAAACCAACTACGGGGGCAACTCCTAAACAGAACGCATGAAAACGGGAATGCAAGTATTAAATCCTATAGAGCAGAGTCAGTTCCCGAAGGAAAGCAAAAATCGCGTCACTGTGGAAATGAAGTGATTCAGACAATATAAATGAGGCGGGATTGGACAGGTATGGTGTGTAACAAGGGGAAAAGCCGGTCTCTGGAAGCCGCAAGAGCCACACAATCCACGAGAAGATGGCGTACCGAAAGTAGACACTGGGAACGGCAGAAAGGACATAAAGGGGGATGCTTGCCATAAGATGGCTGTGAGTGACATTAGTATGGCCAATTCGCAAACGAGCCAGGACCACCTCCTGGTGCCGACTCCGGCGAAAAGACGATGGCTAAATCCCCAGGAGAGGCTTTACGCTACGCAGTTTAGCACCACGATGATCTTCCGACCAACACTCCTGCCAACAAGCGAGGAAGCCCCGTTTGAGTCGAGAGCAGAAATCAGCAGCTGGGAGGTGTTCCAGCAAGATGGCTACAGGTAAGTATCGTCGACAGGTAATTTTGCAGGTGGCAGCGCGATAGGCCGCTTTGTCAGCCAATTCGTTACCCAGGATACCCACATGAGATGGGACCCAGCAAAACGTCAAACACTTGTGTCTAGCATGCAGCATACATAGAAACCTTTGGATAATGGAAACCAAAGGATGTCTGGTCGTTCGATTTTGTAGTGCAAGAAGAGCACTCTGCGAGTCAGAAAAAATCGTATATGTGTCAAGCAGATCTAGTGTCAGAATCCTATTAATAGCCAAAGTTATTGCAACCAACTCAGCCGTAAAGACGGACGCGTCAGAAGGGAGAGTGTGGGACACAGTAAGGTCTGGAAAGACCGCTGAAGCACCCACCCCACCCTCTCGCCTTGATCCGTCGGTGTAGATGCTCACAGAGCTCCCATGGGTTTATATATATATTGTGTTTTAATCTTGTGAAGTGTGGACGTGTTTTTAAAAGTGCTCCTTGTTGAATGTTTATCTTTATTTTATTTATCGTTTTTATTTTGTGCTGTGTATAGTGAAAGTGTATGTGTATTTTATCAAATATTTTGTTTTAATTGAAAGCTTTATTAAATTTTATCTAGTTATTATCATCATTTATTCATTTCGGCGAGGTCTGCGATTGACGTTTTAAAAGATAAGTCTTAGTTTTAAATTTTTTGTTTTTTTCTTTTTCATTTTTTTAGTTTTAGGTTTTAACAAATTTTATTTTTTACCCGAAGTGTAGTAAAGTTATATAGGTTTAAGTTTTATTTTTTCATTGTACAGTAGCATGTGTTTATTTAATTTTTGTACTTAAATTTTTTAAGTTAGTATTTAGTGTGTGTTAAATTTTTTTTTTTTTTTTTCTCCTTTTGTTCTTATTTGTTCTTATTTGCGCGTGTGTGTGTGTCGAGTGTGTGTGTGTGTGAAAGATGGCAGGTTTGCGAGGGCGCGGGCTTTACATTAACTTTACCAACATCCGTGGCTTAAAATCTAACTTTGCCTCTGTGGAATATCACCTCACTAACTCTATCCCTAACCTTTTGCTCTTGTCTGAGACTCAGATGGCTAAGAATTCATCCTCTAACTTGTTTAATGTTTCCAACTATAACTTATTTCATAATTTCCGTCTGAAGGGTGGAGTGTGTGCCCCATGTAAAATTAATACTCCTGTAACACGTCTCGTGAATCTCGAATCTCCTAACTTCGATGCTCTGTGGCTCAAAATCTTTCTTCCTTCTACTACAATAATCTTGTGCTTCTGCTACTGTTCTCCTAACAGAACAGATTTCCTCTTTCTTTGAATATCTTACTACCTCTCACGAGACTGTTATATCTTCTCATCCAAATACTGAGGTCCTCTATCTAGGGGATTTCAATGTACACAACACTGAATGGTTGGGGTCCTCTCATACTGATTTAGGTGGGGAGAAGGCCGAGTCATTCAGCATTCTTAACGATCTGGAGCAACTAATCAAAGGACCTACACACATTCGGATCGTCCTAACCAATTTATGGAGGAAGGATATTTCTTCGTGAAAATAATTCCAAATAGAACAAATGTAATAAGCTCTATTGGTAAATCTGACCACAACCTTATATCTCTTAACTTTAATACTTTCTCTCCAACAGCTCCATCCTGCTCTATGCGTTTTCTGGCACTTTGATCGTGGGGTGATTAGGGGAGAATACCTGCATCTATTCACTTAACTATAGTGGAATAGCTTCTTTGACTCTGATGGCCTTCGGCTTCTGCCACTAAGGTGGGAGCTGTAATCGTTGGCCAGGATGAGCAGGTTCATTTCATCTTCGACTAAATCTTTCTCTCCTCATAATCCATGGATTCGATCGTGCCTGTTCTCTCTGGCCATTCAGGCCAGAGACAGCGCTTATCGGGGGTGGAAAAATTCTCGTTCTCCCTACCACTCTCGCTAATTTTCACTCAGCTAGAAATCGTTGCAGGGGATACTCTTCGACGAGCAAGCGGGCTTTCATCGAACGAAGGTCGCTAACCTCCTTGGTTCTCCTACTGATAAATCTTTCTGGCCTCATGCCAAAAACTCTAGCAACTTCTATAAATCTGCCTTTCCTCCTCTTATTAGATCTGATGGCTCTGTTGCTAACTCTCAACTGAAAGGGCCAATCTCTTCGGCCTCCTATTTCCTCTAACTCAACCCTGGACGATTCTGGCATTCCTCCTCCTCTCAGGTGTCCTGTTATGGCTTTGCCTGTGATTACATTTGATGGGGTGCATGGGCCTGAGATCAATGAACGTTAGGAAGGCGGGTGGCCCGGATGGCATTCCTCCCAAGTTTTGAGGGAGTGTGCTTCGAGCTGGCCCCCTCCCCCTCGTTCAACTATATTCTCCTATGTCTCAATACTAACACTTTTCCTCAGTGTTGGAAGCACGCATGTCCAACCTATTCAGAAAAAAGAAACCAGCTCTGATCCTTCTAACTATCAGCCCTATAGCTCTCACCTGTGTTCTATCTAAGATCTTTGAAACCCTTCTGCTCTCACTTCTTAGACCATCTGGAATCTCATTCTCTTCTTGATCGCCAGTGGGGCACAGAAGATTCAGGGTCTACAGTGATATGCTTTTTCTCTATTTAACCGATTTATGGTTTTCTGGCGCAGGAACTATGGGGAGACTTCGCTGTGTGGTGCTCCAGGCATATCAAGCATTTGACCGGGTATGGCACGCGTCACTGCCTCCCAAACTCCCTCCTTTGAGTTTCCTCCTTCTCTTTGCTTACTTATGTCAGCCCAGTTTCAACAAATCGCTCCAATATGGCTGAAATTGTTGATGGGCGACTTCTTCTTCCTTTTCTGTCAATGGTGGTGTTCCTCAGGGTTCTGTCTTATCTCCTAATTTCTACTTTCATTAATGATCTTCTCACCTGCACATCTAACTCTATTCACTCATATGCCCGATGACTCGACCCTTCATTCTTCAACTCATTTCAATTCGGCTCCTTCTTTTACTTCTAGAATTGCCTCTCGTCTTAATCTTTCCGATTCTGATAGAATTTCCGGGTGGGGTCGTCTGAACCTTGTGAAATTCAATTCTTTAAAAGCTCAACTTCTTCAAATCTCCCTCTCTAAGACACCTTCTAGCTTTCCTATCTCTTTCGACGGTTCTCTCGTCTCCTCTGTTGACTGTTGACATCCTTGGCCTTAACATAAACAAAAAAATGTCTTGGAAACCTCACATCTAGCAGTTTGCTAAGGCGGCCTCAAAGAAACTGGGGTTGTTCTGTTTGAACTCTATGGTTTCTCACTTCACAGGTGCACTCCCAGTTATACAAGGGGCCTCATCCGCCCTTGTATGGAGTACTAACTCTCATATCTGGGGGGCTCAGGTTTCACCGGCTTTTGGATAGGGTCGAGTCAAGGCAAAAGACTTATAAACTGTCCGTTTCTTTCTAGTTCACTTGACCCTCTATCTTTGCTGACGCGATGTTGGTGCTTTATCTCTTTTCTCTATAGGTACCGTAGCGGCAAGTGCTCGAGAACTTTCCACTCGCGTGCCACCACTCTAAGACGCCCTCGTAGCACAAAGGGGTGCTGTGTCGGCACATGTGAGTTTTGTGTTGATAGCAACTCAGTTGTTCACTGCGGTGTTTCCTTCTTTCCTGCCACCTCTGTTCTGTGGAATTCTCTTTTCCATCTTCTGTGTTTCCTGCTCAATTTAATCTCCCTCACTTTAAGGCCCGCGTGTGCTCATCTGCGTAATTTGCGTTAGTTGAAGTTTTGTTTATTTTAACACCCCCTCCTTGAATAGGGCTTTGCCCATGAGGTATGAGTTGAAAATAACAAAACAAAAACAAAACAAAAATATAGCAATGTAGATTTTGTTATTGCAAAATAAAATCATTATTCATTTCAACTTTATATTATTTTAATATTTATGGAATTAAATGTATTCCTTTTATAATTAAAATTATTAATTAATTAAAATTATATTTAATTTTCACTACGTTTAAAGACTTTCAGTGTTTGACTTGCATTTCTAGTTTTAGCTAACCCCGGCTCTGCCCCGGCTAAATTAGAGCAGTCCCGGCCCCAGTCCCGGCCCCGGCAAAATTCCCACCCCGGTCGGTCCCTAGTCACGGTGTTGTGAAACTTCAGGACGGGTTTTGGCTGTGACAGTCTCCCACTTAAGGCTTTTTTTTATGAGAATGAGTAGTTGTAGAGGAGGGCGGGGGGGTGCTTTCTTTTTCGGTTCAGGTCATGGTCTTCTACTAACTATTTGGTTTCACTTTTTTTTTTGCTTGGCACATGCCACCCCAGTTATGGGGAACCATGTGGCAGCTGATGATTATTATTAAATATAAAATTAATATCAAATGCAATATAAAGTAACAAAGCAAATTAAACATAATGTTTTCAGAAGTTAAAAATTCTATATTACAAATTAAGGTTCCTTAAATTCTGATCAAAGGTGTTGGATTCACAATCCATGGATTGTGATGCCACATCATTAGAACATTGGCATTAAAAAACTAACTACAATTAAAACAAAAACCACCAAAAAAAAAAAAAAAATAATAATTTTTTTTTTTTTTATAAATTTTAGGATGTTATTTTCAATAATTTGAAATGTTTTTAAAAAAATAATTAAGCAATAATAATAATAATAATAATAATAATAATAATAATAATAATAATAATAATAATGTGTGACAAGCACCGGAAACACAAAAGTAGTAGAAGAATATGACAAGTCGAAAAGAAAGCCCAGCCTAACCACCCCCTCTATACCTATTAGTGAGAACTCGTTGCAGTCTGAAAATCCACCCTAGAGCTTCACGGGACCGCGACGGACCCCAACTATGGGATATTGTCGGTGTAGGGTTCATCCCCTGGCCCAGGTGGGCCACAACCATACCCCCTTACAAAACCCCGCCATTCACTCCTATTATGCACCTTTATTCTCGCCTCTGCAAAATTCACATTTCTCTCCTCCAGACATTCCTTTACTGACTCAATCCACTTTTTCTTTGGTCTCCCAGCCGGTCGGTTCCCAACACACTCACCACTATACATCTGCTTAACCACCTGACTATCATTTATCTTTTCCACATGACCAAACCATCTCAACATACTTTATTCTCTCATTTACCCCTTTTTCACACCACATAACTCTCTAATATGTTCAGTGATGTAGTGGCAAATTTTCCAGTGTGGGAACACTAAATATATTTGTCATATTATAAGGAATGTCGTATTTATATGATTTCCTAGAATGCCTACAATAGCTAAGAGCATAGAATGTATCTGAGCTCGCTGAATAACGCTGAGTCTTCAGGAATTTATTAAATAATATGGATAATTATAGGAAAAAGAAAATAAAGAAATAGTAACCTTATTTTTATAGATTTACTTAATTACTTTATTATTTTACAATACATCATAATTCATAAAATAGTTATACTTATATTCAACTATTCTTATGTAGGTTAAACTAACCTTACTAACATAACCTCATTGTTTTAATAAAACATATTCCATAAATCACAAAGAGAGAAATAAAACAAATCCAAGAAAATATAATCAACTGTTTGCAAATAATCAGCAAATGCGTCTTCTTCTTTGTCGGGTTCATGTTTAGCTCGTCGAGTTCTAGTATCATCAGCTGTGCGGTGTTGTCGTAACCATGTCCTGACGTAATGCTCTGGATTCCATGTCCGGATATTTGGGCCATTCAACTTGATAAACATTAGGGCTGATACGTGCTCGATGGTCAGTCTTGTTCTAGTTGGCGATATTATTATATTCATATGACTAAAACCCCGTTCACACTCTGATGAACTGCAAGGAATGAGCTTGGAGCAATTCATCAGTGGGTTTAAATCCTTTGGAATGACCGTGCTGTTTTCTAGATAATCTCTGAAGCTGTTTTTAATTTTGTTTAAATTCAACCTGAATCTTGCACAGAGCTTTTCGATTTATTTTTCACGGTATCCAACTGATTTGTTGGGAGGCCAGCTTTTGCTTTCAAGCACTTGCAATTCTGAAAGAAGTGAAATATATTCTTTTTCGTGATTGTCGGTCTGTGTAGATGGTTTGTTGCATCGGTAAACTTAAGTTTCTGTCTGACCTTCGATTTTGATATATCGATAATATATCGATATCTATCGATATATATATATATATATATATATATATATATATATATATATATATATATATATATATATATATATATATATATATATATATATATATATATATATATATATATATATATATATATATATATATATATATATATATATACGGTATATATACATATATATATATATATATATATATATATATATATATATATATATATATATATATATATATATATATATATATATATATATATATATATATATATATAATAATATATATATATATATATATATATATATATATAATAATAACTCATATATATAATATATATATATATATATATACCAGTATATTATTATTAGTAATCATCAATATATATATATATATATTGAAAAGTAATAACTCAAGATGCCTATTGGAAGAGGAAGAAAATAAATGGATGAATATGTAATGTTAGCGGTAATAGTGGTGATATAAATAAAACTAGTGTTACAGGTTTAAATAAGGATGATAGCAATAAAAATGGCAGCATTTCGAATATCAAAAATGCTTTTACATAAATGCTCATAGCCTTAGAAATAAAAAGATGAGCTGATTAGTTATGCCATAAATGAGAATCTTGACATTATTTGCATAACTTAAGAAAAGGTATGAAGAATGGGTTGGAGTATCCGTTCAGGAATATGAAATAGACGGTTCTTCTTGCTTATTTATACCAGCGTAGAGGAAAGAAGGGTGGGGTGTGGCGCTTTATATTAAAAGCATATTCAATCTGTATTAATGACTGACTTTAAAACTAATCATGATATTGAATCGGTATGGGTAGATATCCTTGTGTTCAATAAATCATATAGAATAGAGCATTTATAGACCTCCTGGCCAGAGTCAAAAATTAGATTGAAAGAAATTGAGACAGCATGCCACAGTAAAGAAAAGGTATAGTCATCATGGGGGATTTTAATTTTCCTGACATTCAGTGGGATTCCTTGTCAAATACAGACCATAGTACATTCATTAATTGTATACTAGATAACTTTTTTGAGCCAGATGGTCCATGAGCACAAGACACGATGCACTACTAGACTTAATATTAACTAACTATGAAGTATGGTGGGTGAGGTTAGAGTTGAGGAGGAATTTAGGACTTAGTGACCATAATATAATTGGATTTAATATGAATGTGATATCGGCCCAAATTGCAAGTTAATATGGAAAGGATCTTAGATTTCCCGAAATGGTGATTTTACCAAATTATGAGACATGCTTAGTATAATTGACTGGGATAAAGTTTAAAGACCAAAACTGTTTTATCATGTGGGAACATTTTAAGCAAATTTTAATGAATATTCAGTCAGTATGTTTTAAAGATAAACCCATTAGGGTGGCGAAGAGAAAACCTGTTTGGTGGAATGGAGAGATAAGAGAGAAAATTAATGAAAGCGTAGATGTTTTAAAATATTCAAGGGTAGTAATAGGGAAGATGATTTAGAAAATTGTAGGAAAAATAGAAATGAACTTAACCAGTCAATAAGAAAGGCAAGAGGTAGAAATTAATTTAGCAAGGAATAGTAATAAGAACCTGAAGAAGTTTTTTAGCTTTTATAAATTTAAAAGTAAGAATAGGACAATTGGTCTAATTAAAATTGATGAAAAGTTAGTGAGTTCAGATAAGGAGCTGGTCAACCTTTTCAATGCTTATTTTGCTTCAGTGTTTACTGAGGAAAGATTAGATAATAGTTTGGAGACTAATAGTTCTTGTATGCATGTAACAAAGACTTACAGAATTTGAATTTGACGTAAAAGATACTAAATGTTTATTAGATCATATTGATCCAAGTAAAGCCGCAGGCCCTGATGGTATATGGTAGAATTCTGAAGGGTAGTATCAGCATTGCAGCAAAGGCACTGTATTTGAATTTTATAAGTCTATAACATTTGGTGAGGTACCAGATGACTGGAAAACAGCATATGCTGTGCCTATTTATAAGAAAGGTAGTAAGGAAGATTTGGGAAATTATAGGCCAGTTAGCTAACATCTCTGGCTGTAAAGGTTCTGGAAAAGTTTATGGAAAGGTCATATAGAAATATTTAGAAGATAACAAGGTATTGTATGACTCCCAGCACAGTTTCAGAAAGGGTAGGTCATGTCAGACAAACCTTTTAGAATTTATGGAATACATTACTGACTTGTCCGAGGAGATCCAGTTGATATCGTATATTTAGACTTTAGTAAAGCTTTTGATATGGTTCCCCACATAAGGCTGATGAAGACGTTATTGCAATGTGGTATAGATGGAGTGGTACATGGTTGGATTAAAGAGTGGTTGTGGAATAGAAACAGTGTGTACAACTAAATGGCAATAAGTCATCATGGGAAATAGTGAAAAGTGGTGTCCCACAGGGTTCAGTGCTAGGGCCACTATTGTTCCTCATATATATAAATGATTTAGACCAGGGACTTAAATGCAAGGTTTCTAAGTTTGCAGATGATATAAAGTGGCCACCTCAGTTAGGAATAGTGAAGGATGCGTAAAGATTCAAAATGATCTTGATAAACTTCTTGGGTGGGCAGATAAGTGGCAAATGAATTTTAATAGTAAAAAGTGTAAGGTTCTTTAGGTTACTCAAATAAAAAGTTTAACTCTGATATAGATAGAGGATAAACTTGGATCTAGTTGAAAAAGAATTTAGGTGTGATTATAATAGTAATTTGAAAGTATGGCTAATCAATGTTTGGAAGCTAGGAAATAAAGCTAATAAGATGCTGGGCATAATAAATCGCAATGTTGTTTACAAGAGCAAGGAAGTAATAAGTAAACTGTATAATAGCTATGTTAGGCCAGTAATAGAGTATTGTGCACAAGTTTGGGCCCCTTATTTAAAGAAAGACTTAGATATGCTAGAGAGAGTGCAACGTAGAGCAACAAGGATGATTTCTGGTTTTGAGGGTAAGAGCTATGAGGAGAGGCTGAAGGAGTTAGGAATGTTTTCTGTAGAAAGGCGATTTCTCAGAGGGGACATGATACAAGTCTACAAAATATTTACATCTATTGATAATACAGAGACCAATAAATTTTCATAGTAGAAAATGGACAGGTGACCAGGGACTTAATAGAAAATTCTAAAAAGAAAGCATACCATCTTGATATAAGAAAGCATGCATTCAGTAATAGGGTTGTTAAATTTTGGAATGGTCTGCCAGAGGAGGTTGTTGAGTGTGACTCAATTGCAACATTTAAGAAAGGGTTAGATTTGTTTATGGATGGGTTGGGTATCATATAATATATTGACGAAGCCAAATTGGCGGGTTTTTAGTTATAGTAGTTATTTATGTTAGATGGCATGTGTGACCATAACTTAGTTATTAATGCATGTGGATGGTTTGGGTATCATATATTTATATATATATATATCATTAGGTTTGACTAAGCCAAATTGGTGGATTTGGTTGGTGAATGTAAAGGGACTAAGTCTTTAGTGCGCTAGGGTCTTACATGACAGTATGTTGTTACCTGTGTTATTGTATAGTAGTGAGACTATGGTCTGGAATAAGAGGTATATCTAAGGTACAATGTGTTCCAGATGGACAATCTTAGGGGCATGCTAGGTGTGAGAAGAATTGATAAAATGAGGAATGAACATATTAGAGAGTTGTATGGTGTGAAGAAAGGGGTAAATGAGAGAATAAATGAAAGTATGTTGTGATGGTTTGGTCATGTGGAAAGGATGAATGATAGTCGGTTGGTTAAGCGGATGGTGGCGAGTGTGTTGAAAACTGACCGGCTGGGAGATCGAAGAAAAAAGTGGATTGAGTCAGTGAGGATCGAGGAGAAGAAATGTGAGTTTGGCAGAGCGAGATAAAGGTGCATAATAAGAGAATGGCAGCTGGGTTTTGTGAGGGAGGTATGGTTGTGGCCACTACAAGGTGGGATGACCTTTACATGACAATTTACCATTGTGAGGTCCGTCGCAGTCCGTGAAGCTATAGGGTGGATTTCTGACTGCAGTAGGTCCTTACTAATTAATGGAATAGAGGTGCGGTAAGGCTGGGCTTTCTTTTCGGCTTTTGTCATATTCTTCTACTGCTTTTCTTTTCCGATGCATGATACGCACCTTACCCCCAGTCTTGGGGAGAAAAAGGTAGATGAAGAATATATATATATATATATATATATATATATATATATATATATATATATATATATATATATATATATATATATATATATATATATATATATATATATATATATATATATATATATATATAATAATAATAATAATAATAAAATAATAATAAATGTAATAATTATATGCCCTAGAGCACTAATAAAACTTTTTTAAAGTACTAAACTCTACTTTATATATTGTATACCTCTTTTAACATATTGTATTTACTGTATTTTAATGCTAAATACCCAAAAAAGACTTGATATATATGAAAAATAAGTAATTTAAAAAAAAACAAAAAAAAACAAAAAATTTTGGTTTTCATTTGGTCTTTTTTTTAAAAAAAAAAATTTTTTTTTAAAAAAAAAAATTTTTTTTTATCCCAACCCTATATATATATATATATATATATATATATATATATATATATATATATATATATATATATATATACATGATATATATATATATATATATATATATATATATATATATATATATATATATATATATATATATATATATATATATATATATATAACCTGAGGATCATGTTGATAAGAGTTGTATTCTAAGTCTAATTCTTCATCTTTAATTTCGATTTCAGATTTCACATCCATTTTAATAAATAAATTTTAATTAAAATATATTCCAAATAATTAATACCCTGTAAACAAAAAAAAAAATCTTTGATACATTGAATTAAAATAACTTAGAATGAAAATATAATCCAAAAGTCTTCAGAATATATTACAGAGGAGACTCCACTTCAAATCTTCGTATAGTGCTCAATTAACTCCTTCAAAGTTTTTACGACTCATTCTAACTATTTTTAGTGATAAAATTACCTATCATGGAATGATCTTATTCAATATTAAAATACTGTATATACCTATATATAAAAAAGAGTAATGACATTTTTGGATCAATAATATAGTACTAAAAAATATTTTTGAACAAATATTATTAGAACATTAAATTAAATAGGCCTATGTTTGATTACAAAAATTATTTTTATCAATTTAAGTTCTAATGAAACTTTCAATTTCTACTCTCTAGAAACTATGAACACAAAATCAACGTAAAAGCATAATAAGTCAAATAAATATCTGAAAAGGATTTGAAATCCAGTTATCTTCACTATTTCGCTTGGGAAAATACTGTCTGACTACCAAGAGAAGTATTTTGAACATCAATACAGTAATAAATCATACATAAATCAATATATATATATATATATATATATATATATATATATATATATATATATATATATATATATATATATATATATATATATATATATATATATATATATATATATATATATATATATATGATATATCAAGAGAATGAAAAATATTTTTGAATGCATGGCACACAAACATTCTTCTACAGGGGTTACTCCATCCCTCCTATTAATGATTAGTGTCCCTTACTCTTTCACTACATATCAGTATTTATTGAATGGTTATATGGTATCCATATATGTCTATTGATGTATCAATATATCAACTAAAGTTCAGCCTTAATTTTAATAGGTTAACCCTAGAACGGGTTCATCAAGTTTTTTGAACACGTACAGGTTCCTGGGGTAAAAATGACCCACCTAATAAATCTTCGTTTAGCAAAGACCAAGGTCATATTTTTATGCGAATTATATTATTTTTTGAAAATTTAGCCAATTTCCTATAAAATTAAAACTCAAGTTTGAAGTTTAACATGTGTTGAATAAAAAAAAACTGCGATATAAAAATTTTACTTAAAAAAAATACATTTACTCTTTAAAAATTTTAAAAAAATTGTAACTTTTAATTTTTTTCTCTTTTCTAAACATTTCTGATATCCTTATACATTGAATTTTGATATGCTGCAATTCCCATCCCAATAGCTTGCTTAGAAACCTGTTAGGTAGGAAATTGAAATTACGCCTTTTTTCAAACCCCTTATTTTGGACATGTACGGGTTCGTTGGGGTAAAAATGACCCACCTCGTAAATCTTCGTTTAGCAAAAACCAAGGTCATTTTTTCATGCCAATTATATAATTTTTTGAAAATTTAGCCAATTTCCTATAAAATTAAAACTATAGTTTGACTATATACCTATAGCTATAACGTGCTGAATAAAAAAAAAAAACTGCGATACAAAAATTTTACTTGAAAAAAATCCATTAATTTTTCAAAAATTAAAAAAAATAGTAACTTTTAATTTTTTTTCTTTTCAAAACATTTCTGATATCCTTATACGTTGAATTTTGATATGCTGCAATTCCCATCCCAATATCTTGCTTAGAAACCTGTTAGGTAGGAAATTGAAATTACGTCTTTTTTTCAAAACCATTATTCCTCCTCACGCCTGCGCCGTTTTCTAGATGTCGTAGATGAGCAAGGTTCATTACACTCTGGAATACGATCATCAATTTCTTCCTCTTGAATTTCTTGAACATACTCCTCCTGCGTATCAGATTCATATACTGGTTCTATTTCAAGTTCATCACTCGTTTCTTCATCTTCTGATTCTATAAGGAGATTTTCAAAATCTAAAACTTCAGATTCGTCATTGAGATCAAAAATAATTTCGTCATCATTCAAAGGTGTTGCATATACATACCTATTTTTTTTACTATATAATGAAAAGCTGGCAAAAGAAAACACTTTGAAAATTACCAAAAAAAAAT
>JABUQX010147886.1:0-10000 GCA_015478945.1 Trachelipus rathkii
ATCAGGCCGACGAAGTGCGAGTTCGCTTCGTCGAGTGTTGAGTTTTTGGGGCACTTTATTGGCAATGGCACTAAAGGGTTACATGAGGATAATGTGGTCAAAATTAAGAAAACAGAGCCGCCTAAGAACAAAAAGCAAGTAAGGTCTTTCTTAGGGCTCACTGGTTATTACCAGGATTTTGTGAAAAATTATGCACAGATTGCAGCGCCATTGACCGACCTGACAAAGAAGGGTGAGCCAACGAAGGTCAGGTGGGAACCCAAACACCAACAGGCATTTGAGAAATTGAAAGAAGCTTTGAGCTCGAAGCCCATATTGAAGATGCCAGAGACGTTCACGCTACAAGTGGATGCATCTGGTACTTCATTAGGATACGTCCTTCTACAAGAAGATGGAGGAATTCTCCACCCGATCGCTTACGGGAGTAAAAAGTTGTCTGTAACACAACAGAGGTACTCAACTTTGGAAAAAGAAGCATTAGCGATCATAATGGGCATTAGAAAATTCGAGCCATACCTCTATGGGAAGGAGTTTATCCTCCAGTCTGACCATAGACCGCTGACGGCTATGAATAAGAAGAGGTATGAGAATAATAGAATAATGAGGTGGTCTCTATACTTGCAAAGATTCAGATTTATCTTAAACCACATAAGTGGGAAAGATAACGTCATTGCCGACTACCTAAGCAGATCGTATGCCGACGATACATTTGGTTCATTATCAGAAGTCTCTACTGAAGAAGGAGCACTGAGTAAATGAAACCAATGTTTTAATCACATGTACATAAAGCAAAATGTACCAATTTGCTTCAAAGGGTGGGCCAAAGATGTAATGCAGTTGTACATGTAATATATAACATTATTTCATTTATGTATTTTAAAGTAATGGCCAACATTGCCATTGCAATTCCTCTTTCATTTTTATATATTTGTGTTGCAGCGGCCCAGTGAAAATATTGTAAATATGTTTGTATTTTATGAGTAAACGACAACCAATGAAAACTTGCTTTTCGGGACTTAATTTTGAAACCTAAGTTTTGATTGGTCGTCGTTCGCAAAACTGTGATAATAATAATAATTATTATTATTATTATTATTATTATTATTATTATTATTTATATTTTAAAGCTGTTATAAGGATACTACGCATTATTATATATATGTAATTGTTTTATATATATATATATAAATGTTTATGGAATAAAATTCAATAATTTTATATAGTGTGAAGCGCACAATGTATAAATTTATTTAGCTTTTATGTTTTGATTTTAGAGGAAAATTGTTATTTCTTGAGAACGAAGTTCGGTTGTACAGAAATACCAATTTTCTGTCTTTCTAAATGTTTAGTATATATTTGTCTTTCTGAAATAATTGATAAATATATACATCATTTAATTTATTATTTTAAGAATTGTGATTGGATGGTCAAGCGTAATCTGAGTTACAAAGATTCATATAAATAGTAAAATTATGAATATTTTTGATCTTTTCGCTTTCATTCGTTATTAATTGAGGTGCTTACAGTTGGCTGCGCTTGATGCCTTGTCTGGTCAATTTTATTATTTGTATAGTGTGCATATTCTTGTATTCGTGGAGTGTCTTATTTTATATTTCATTACAAAGTAATTGTAGTAATGTTTTTTTAAATATAAAATGGTGTTTTAATTTTCAATGTGGAAATATTGTGGTTTATTTTCTTGTAAAGCTAATGGTGTTTTAAGCTGTGTTTTTAATGTAATTGTGTTTATTGTGTAAATATAATTTTGCATTGTTATTTCAAAAGCATCGTCTGTAAATGCGATTTGCAAATGCATAGTGTCTGCGGTGTTGCTATATATCACTAGCAGGTAAGAGTGTTTATCATTGAAGTGTATTTATCGTAGTATGGTAAAGATTCTTTTGTGTTAACAAATATAAAGTGTTTAACGATTAAAATTTTATTATTTTATACACGAATAATTGCTAAAGTCACATTTTATTTATTTGAAATTAAGATTTGTTTTATTACTAGTTGGCAACTCTTTGCTTTAGAACATCAGCTGTTATTGATCAGCTGGAACTGCATTCATTTGTACACACTGATAAATCGATGTCTTGTGTAATTATTAGAAACATTTAATTTACAAGTAAATATTTTATATCTTTTGCAAAGTCAGTCAGTCCATATATTTTTGTTAATATATTTTGTTTATTTATATATATTATTGAACATAGATCTATATATATGTTTTATATATATATATATATATATATATATATATATATATTTATGGGCAAAAAACTAAATAATTAGTGATAAACATCTTGTGTTTATATTTTTTTATTTTTTTTTTTTTATTATAAAATATATTATATATATATATATATATATATATATATATATATATATATATATATATATATATATATATATATATATATATATATATATATATATATATATATATATATATATATATATATATAACTACTTGACCGAACAATATTTAGGTTCTATTTGCGGTGCATGCTGCAGGATATCTAACCAGCATCCGGCTACATGTACATGAATTATAAAACCTGAATATTTGAAGTATATATACTATTTTTATATAAATATAATCGATATATAGTACTGAAGGTTCTATATGTGCAGTGCGCATGTATACGGATATCTATAGACATCCGGCTACATGTTCATGGACTTATAAAACCTAGTTTGTAAGACCAGTACATTTTCATTTATTTTTGCCCAAAAATATTTCTAAAAATTATCCCAGTGGTTTTTCTTGAGTGTTTCCAAACGTGTTTTATTTTCTCATTTATTCAAATATTCAATTAATTATTGCTAGTCTTAAGGCCATTGGTTTCATGATCAAAGATTGAATCATAGGGCAATTTATTCGACTGATAAGAAAGAAAGTATTGACTGACTGTTTTCATAAGATAAGAACTGATCAAACCGTTGTTTCATGAAGGGTCTTCAGGGAGATAAGTTGGTGAGTTTTTAAAGTATAATATTGCATTCTAATATTGCACAGGCCGGTAACTCATTTAACAGGAGGCCTGGATACTGCTACAATACAGGTTTGAGAATCATTGTAAGTGTTTGCTGATTGGATTGTCACGGGGGCCTGGCCAAAGGATTTGTTTATACGTTGGAAGAGTAAGTTTATGACAAATAATTTATTATCTTTAAACCAATCACCCTACATTATAAATTTTGAGTAGTCCTGTCCGGGATTCTTATATTATAACTTTTCAGTCATTATTTCTTATCAATGAAGTACTTGTAGTAAAGTTATTTTTGCTATTTTATTGAATATTTGAGCTCAAGGTAGTACAGTCGTTTGCTAAGACCTGTGCCAGAACTAATGTTCAAGTGTTGCAACTTATATCCCAATTGTTGATATATGATATAAGTTGATATTGTGTTTTTTTTTTTTTTAACTGTCAATATAGTCGTTTGAACTATTTGTTTTATATGATTTTATGCGTATTGGTGAAATAGTACTTTGCTATTGCAACAATACTCATTGTTTGGAAACAATTAAACACTGGAATAATTTTAATACTTTATATTTTATGCTTTTATAAATATATATATATATATATATATATATATATATATATATATATATATATATATATATATATATATATATATATATATATATATATATATATATATATATATATATATATATATATATATATATATATTTATTAATATTGTTTAGATAGGCGTTAAAGTTTGCAAAGTTGAGCGGAGCGAAATAGTGGTTTCCGGAATTCACAATTTTCCTCTGTTTGAGTTCTTTAGTGAAAACACTAATTCCCCGTAAAATTTTGTCAAAATTTTATTGCAGATTGTTTAAACTGATATATATATAAAATATATATATATATATATATATATATATATATATATATATATATATATATATATATATATATATATATATATATATATATATATATATATATATATTTATATATATATATATATATATACTATATATGAATATATATATATATATATATATATATATATATATATATATATATATATATATATATATATATATATATATATATATATATATACCATATATATATATATATATGTTAGAAGTTTGTTTTCATGCGTTATCAATTGGAGACAAATTTGTAAAATTTTGGTAGAAAACGGGATTGTGATTCGTGCGTTGAAAGTGACTCTGTTAGCGGACAATATATTTTGTAGTTTGTTTGTATACAACAAATATATAACTATGGCTACATCTGTTGAGCTTATGGGAGATATGAGTCAGGAAGTTTAGGTGTGAAAATCACTGCTTTATTAAAAGATAAAATGACTGCTGATTTGGAGAAAGCTAGGCTTGAGAGATGAAAGGAGAAAGAAAGCTAAGCTTGAACAGAAGAAGAGCGAAGGGAGAAAGCTAAGCTTGAGGCAGAAGAGCGAAGAGTTAGCGCTCGAGGCAGAAGAGCGAAGGGAGAAGGCTAAGCTCGAAGGCTGAAACAGGGTGAGAAAGCTAGTCAGCTGACGCAAAAGAGTTAAGTTAGAAACGAAAGATGCAGAGAGGCGGAAAGGATGCTTCAGATGGAAGCTGGATGCTGAAAAACAACGTCAACATGGCCGCAAACAAATAGCATCACAGAGTATCAAAAGGTAATATAATGCCTATACTAATGAGCCATCCGAAATTGAAGCTTCCATTCTTCGACGAAAAGAAAAACGATATTGAAGAATATTAATGTTTGAGAAGCAAGCAGAGGCGAACGATATCCCTATGGAGAAGCGAGCGGTGGTTTTAGGAAGTTTCCTAACAAGCAAAGCTGTCAGTGTGTACAATAAGATGACTGTTGAAGAGTTGAAGAACTATGAAGGTCTGAAAAGAGCTTTATTGGAGAGGTACGGACTCACGGAAAGTGGGTACTGTACGAAGTACAAAACTATAACTCCTACGGAAGATGATAATCCTAGGGTTTATTTACAGAGGATTATTGAAGCTCTTAAAAAGTGGTTAACTGCAGCAGATGTAACAATGACACCTGATGATCTTATTGAATTTTTCTCGGTGGATAAGTATTTGAATACTGTTCCAAAAGAACTCGCAACCTACTTAAGGGAGACGAAGAAGAAAGCACCAGAAGAGATAATAACTTGTTCTGAAGGATACATGGAAGCGCATCGTTTGAGGTTCACAGCAAATAGTCACACGCGAAATCACAATCACGTTGATAAAAGCACACATAATAATAATAATTTTAGATCAAAAGGCAATGGTTACTCCACAAGCGGTAATCATAAAAGTAGCAACCAACATGCATCGAGAGCAACTAACAATGAAAGCAGGATCGGAAGTGGGAGCGGCGACAGACAGAACTATCGTCGCAGCAGCAGTGAGCCGAGAGAGGTACTCACGTGCTTTAAGTGTCAAAGGAGAGGGCATCTCGCAAGAGACTGTCGAGCCCCTCCTTATTTCAACAACAGTAGTAGGGGGCAAAATAATTCAGGAAGACAGAAAGAAGAAACAAAGAGCACGGGAGCGTCCGGAGTCTCTGATAGCGGCAATGAAGTCCTGAATTGCTCAGGTGAAGAGCCGAAGCTCCTGAATGAGATAGAGAAGGTGAAAAATGGCGAAACGTCACACCTACCTGTAACGTATGGGACGGTGAATGGCTATCAAGTCAAAACCCTCCGAGATACTGGGTGCAACATGGTGGTTGTGCGGGAAAAGTTTGTACCGAAAAGGTGTTATGTTGGAGACAACATGAAAATACGATTGCTGGACGGTACGGTGATTGAAGCTCCTCTCGCAAGTATCGATGTGGATACCCCTGTACGTAGGAGAACAGCGCAGCAATGTGCTGAGGTTGTATATGATTGGTCATCAGGAATGTTAAAGGGCATGCCCCGCTGGTCGGCTAATCTCACTTTAGAGTCGACCATGAGTCGAGGGCCTCGTAAAGTAGAGGTCGGGCATAACAGTAGAAGTATGCTGGTCCCCATCGCTGAGAACGCTGAAGAAGGTTCACAAGAAGAACCTAACCAAACAAATCATAATTTTGGAATGGCGAGTTTGGAGATGAGTGAGTCTTACAGAGGGAAACCGTCAGTGCCACCTTTTGACATCAATAATAAAGATGTCGAGCCAACCACGGAGCCATCACTAAGTGTGATGACTGGGTCTAAATGTTCACCTGAAAACGAAGAAATTACAGGAAAAGATGAAGTTGAAGTCCCTACTGATCTACTATTAGACGTTGAACAAGACACAGAAATAATGGATGTCCAGGTGACATCAATGGTAGAGAGCACGAAGTGGTCTGATGAAACAGATCGTGCGTATGAAGATGATGAGATGGTGAGAGGTGACACAGACAGTCACACACAAAGTTCTGGAGAGAAGGGTGTTGTAGCTGTGGGTGAAGGGGAGATAACCCATGGTGATGAAGTTCAAGAACTAATTAACGATCGGGAGACTTTCAAAAGTAAACAGAAAGATGACGTCACTCTACAGAGGGTATGGAGGTCAGTGGAAAAAGGAGAAAACAAGTATAAAGTAAAGAATGGTGTGTTATTCAAAAGAGTGGTGGAAAACCAACAGGAAAGGTTTACTTTGGTTGTACCGAAAGAGTACAGAAGTAGAGTCATGAAGATGGCACACGATGAAGTCTTCGGTGGTCATCAGGGGGTAAAGAAGACTATGGGTAAAATTACCCAACAGTTCTTCTGGCCGAACATATATTCAGACGTAACTAAGCACTGTTACTCGTGTGATATATGCCAGAGAACGTGCCCGAAAGGTTCAGTGAAGAAGATACCTCTATGCCCAATGCCCATCATTGAAGAGCCATTTCAAAGGGTGGTCATCGACCTGATCGGACCAATCTCACCACTTCAGAAGGACACCAGTATGTCCTGACACTTGTGGATGCCGCTACGCGCTATCCTGAAGCTGTACCTCTAAAGAGCATTACTGCCCAGAAAGTGACGGAAAGTTTGGTGTCGATTTTCACGAGGTTGGGAGTGCCAAAGGAAATCCTCAGTGAACATCTGATTTAATGAGAGATGTAACAAAGATGCTGAACATCAAGCAGAAATTTTCCAGCATTTACCACCCAATGAGTCAAGGCGTCACAGAAAAGTTCAACGGAACTCTAAAGAGAATGCTCAAGAGAATGTGCAGTGAACAAGTGAGGAAGTGGCATAAGTTCATAGAGCCACTATTATTTGCATACAGGGAGGCTCCACAGGATTCCACAGGATTCTCCCCATTCGAGCTCCTGTATGGAAGGACTGTGCGAGGTCCGATGCAAATTTTACATGAAATTTGGGCAGGGGATATCAATCCTGAAGAGGCAAGGTCAACATATAGGTATGTTTTCGACTTGCAGGAAAGGCTAAACGAAACTCTAAAGTTGGCTAGAGAGAATTTAGCGAAGGCCCAAATTTCCCAGAAAAAATATTATGACAAATGCAGAAGACAGAAAATTGAAAGTAGGAGATCTAGCTCTTGTTCTCTTACCGGAAGCTTCAAACAACAAGATGTTGATGAGATGGGGCGGGCCACACACAGTGGTGGAGTTATACGGTAAGGACAATTACAAGATCCAAGTGGGTGATGTGATTAAGACCTATCATATCAATCTGCTGAAGAAGTATATTGTGAGAGAGGAGAGTGAAGAAGAGGAAGAAGAGATGGGTCAACATCAGGCGAATATAGGTGCTTCAGCAGTGATCCTTGACACTGAGAATGAAGAAAACATCACTCTAGTGGAAATGGATCCCACAATGGTGCAAAAGGAGAGATTGTCTGACACCAAGATCAGCGCAGACATAACCGACGCTATGAGGAGAGAGCTAATGGAGATCTTGAAGAAGCATGAAGGGATTTTTACAGATGTGCCTGGCACCGCTAAGAACCATTATCATGCGATAGACCTTATTGATGACACCCCCATCAGGCTGAAGCCGTACAAATTACCTTTTACGACGCGGACGGAGCTGAAGAAGGAAACGGATAAGATGATAAGAATGGGCATCATTGTTCCCTCCACGTCGCCGTATTCAGCACCTGTTGTCGTTGTCCAGAAAAAGGACGGGAGTAAAAGGGTGTGTTCAGACTACAGGGCCCTGAACAGGATCACGGTCTTCGATCCTGAGCCCATGACTACAACTCAGACTTTATTTACCAAGTTTGCAAAAGACAAGTTTTATACAAAACTTGACTTAGCCAAGGGCTACTGGCAGATAAAGATAAAGCCTGAGGATTGTTACAAAACCGGTTTTTCGACCGAGGACGGACACTTCCACTACCTCAAGCTGCCATTCGGTATGGTTAATGCCGGAGCCACGCTTGTAAGGTCAATGCGCAGGATACTGGATGGAATCAACGATGTCGACTTTTATATCGACGATATCATCGTCCATTCCCAGACCTGGCGCGAGCATACGATCACGATTGAGACTGTTCTTCAAAGACTTCAAGAGGAGGGATTCACCATCAGGCCGACGAAGTGCGAGTTCGCCTCGTCGAGCGTTGAGTTTTTGGGGCATTTTATTGGCAATGGCACTAAGGGATTACATGAGGATAATGTGATCAAAATTAAGAAAACAGAGCCGCCTAAGAACAAGAAGCAAGTAAGGTCTTTCTTAGGGCTCACTGGTTATTACCAGGATTTTGTGAAAAATTATGCACAGATTGCAGCGCCATTGACCGACTTGACAAAGAAGGGTGAGCCAACGAAGGTCAGGTGGGAACCCAAACACCAACAGGCATTTGAGAAATTGAAAGAAGCTTTGAGCTCGAAGCCCATACTGAAGATGCCAGAGTTGGAGAAGACGTTCACACTACAAGTGGATGCATCTGGCACTTCATTAGGATACGTCCTTTTACAAGAAGATGGAAGAGTAAAAAGTTGTCTGTGACACAACAGAGGTACTCAACTTTGGAGAAAGAGGCATTAGCGATCGTGATGGGCATTAGAAAATTCGAGCCATACCTCTACGGGAAGGAGTTTATCCTCCAGTCTGACCATAGACCGCTGACGGCTATGAATAAGAAGAGGTATGAGAATAATAGAATAATGAGGTGGTCTCTATATTTGCAAAGATTCAGATTTATCTTGAACCACATAAGTGGGAAAGATAACGTCATTGCCGACTACCTAAGCAGATCGTATGCCGACGATACATTTGGTTCATTATCAGAAGTCTCTACTGAAGAAGGAGCACTGAGTAAATGAAACCAATGTTTTAATCACATGTACATAAAGCAAAATGTACCAATTTGCTTCAAAGGGTGGGCCAAAGATGTAATGCAGTTGTACATATAATATATAACATTATTTCATTTATGTATTTTAAAGTAATGGCCAACATTGCCATTGCAATACCTCTTTCATTTTTTATATATTTGATGTACGATTGCAGCGGCTCAGTGAAAATATTGTAAATATGTTTGTATTTTATGAGTAAACGACAACCAATGAAAACTTGCTTTTCAGGACTTTATTTTGAAACCTTTTGATTGGTCGTCGTTTGCAAGACTGTGATAATAATAATATTATTAATATTGTATTATTATTCATCTGTAATATTTATATTTAAAAACTATTATAAAAAGGATACACACATTATTATATATATGTATTATTTTATATACTATCTAAATGTTTTATGGAATAAAAATTCAATAATGATTTTATAACAAGTGACTTTGTCTGTCTAATTTGTTTAGCTTTTATGTTTTGATTTTAAAGGAAAATTGTTATTTCTTGAGAACGAAGTTCGATTGTACAGAAATACCAATTTTCTGTCTTTCTAAATGTTTAGTATATATTTGTTTTTCTGAAATAACTGATAAATATATACATCATTTTATTTATTATTTTAAGAATTGTGATTGGATGGTCAAGCGTAATCTGAATTACAAAGATTCGTATAAATAGTAAAATTATGAATATTTTTGATCTTTTCGCTTTCATTCGTTGTTAATTGAGGTGCATAA
>JABUQX010147886.1:15000-17776 GCA_015478945.1 Trachelipus rathkii
AAAATAACTAATATCAATAATAATAATAATAACTAATATGGAATAAAAATATTATATGTAATAATAATAATAATAATAAAATAATAATAATAATAATAATAATAATAATAATAATAATAATAATAATAATAATAATAATAATAATAATAATAATAATAATAATAATAATAATAATAATAATAATAATAATAATAATAATAAAAATAATAATAATAAAAAATAATAATAAAAATAATAATAATAATAATAATAATAATAATAATAATAATAATAATAATAATAATATAATAATAATAATAATAATTATAATAATAATAATAATAATAATAATAAAAATAATAATAATAATAATAATAATAATAATAATAATAATAATAATAATAATAATAATAATAATAATAATAATAATAATAATAATAATAATAATAATAATAAAAATAAAAATAATAATAATCATATTCTATTACCATCACCTAGTTGTAGAGCTCTAATTATTGGCGAATCAGTTTGTGAAAAAATAAATTTGCTGCTGAGATTACTACTTTTGCCGAAGGGGTTAGAATATGAAAATCTCTTTATATTCTGCAAATCTTTCCATCAGCCTTAATGTAAGCTATTAAAATCAGGTTTTGATGAAGGGTATAATAAAAATAAAGTTATTGAATTATTAAATGTAGGAGGAGGTGAAAAAGATTTGTATATTAAGAATCTACCTAAAAAGCAGTGGTGAGGCGTGGCATTTTGCAGCAGTCATCGCTACAGTTCCCGGTTCCCTATTCCGTCATTATATATATATATATTTATATATATATATATATATATATATATATATATATATATATATATATATATATATATATATATATATATATATATATATATATTCTTATTCTTTATTTATATATATTGTCCACTCTTCGCGTTCTTGTGTAGGTTACCTACAGGTGACCATGTTGTAAAAATTTTCTTGTTCTCTTAACGATGCCCAATACTTCTTTACTCAGTGATAATAAAGACAGATTACTCAAACACTCTTCGCTCTGAGTGGATCTTTTTGTATGTATGTATTCTTTGAGCTGAAAAACGTTCATATGCAATCGTCGCGGGTATGGTTGAAATCAATTTCGCCAATTTAAATATCTCTTTAAAGGGCTGGTGCAAATTTTCTGTTGTTAGGAATTTAATTAATATGTGTGGGGATTTTCCTTGGAAAGTAGTGGTTCTATAAAATACGTTTAATTCGTTTTTGAGCCCACACAAATCGAAAACGTTTGGGTAAACTCTTCCTAAATTGTCGAAAAGAGATTCGGGAAAAGCATTCTTTCGGGCAAAAATTTCAAATTTCCTAGGATTCAAGAGTTCAAAAAATGTTAAGTTTTGGAGCGAAGTGAATCTAGTGGTTAAATGACATGTTAAATTATCGATAATGGAGAAATAAAGTCTGCGATATCGTTGTTCTTGTGACAAGTTATCTAAATCTTCGCGTCTCCTATTTTTGGGTAAACCCGTCATAGATACAGTTTTTTCCCAAAGTGGAAGAAACCCAACAATTTCACATTTATCACACTTGTCCTGTTCTAAAATTATTCTGTCCAATAATTTCTTTTGGCATTTATCACAATGATTAACACCCTGCCTAAAGTTTTTTAAATATTGGTGGAAGTCTTTTACATAGTTAAGGCATTCCATAATATCTATATTTTCCGTTTGCAAAATTTGGAACAATATGTCCGATTGGGAGAATAAAGGCGAAAATAAATTTAAAAGAAAAACTGTTTCAAAATTTTTCAGGAAATCAACGTATCCATGTGCTGTGCACCTGTCTGGTCCATTCCATTGGTCATCATCGTTTTCATAAATGCTTGAAAAGAAGTCAGTAATTGGTTTCCAATAACTATCAACGGTGTTAACCAAACGAGAAGTAAAAGACCATCTTGTTGGAGCAAAAGATGGAATATGCTTTTTAAGATGTTCCTGAACTGCAAAGGCCCTTTTGCTAGAATGAGATGAAAATGTTGCAATTCCATTTAAAGTGGAGAAAAATAAGTTACACTCAGGAATTTCATGTTATTTATTTTCCTGTAGCTGTTATGAGTTTTTCAGTGATCAACTGATACAAATATTTACAAGTAGTAGGACCCTGTTGATGAAATATGAAGGAATGAAAATAGATTCTAAAGGTTAAAAGTTAATAAAAGATTATTAAAATATAAAAAGCTATTTAAATAAAATCATGAAGAGCTTTCGTTCCTATGCTGGAACCTCGTTCCCGATGAAATTTATACACTAACATTAAAAAGCAAGTACTGAGTTATTTAACTTTTAAAGTTTGGATAATTTAATTTTGTTAAAAAATTTTGTGGTGCTCAAAATATTATTTTGTATTATGTCAATGTTGTAATCACCTTTTTGTTTATTGAAATTATTTGAATAAGGATTCAATGAGTTTTCGTTTTTGTAGATTTTGTACATGTAAAATAGGTGTCATTTGGTTAATGTTAATGGAATGATTATAGGTAGAGCGATGGAGTGTCAGGGAAGAATTTTGATTGTCGTGTAGAAGGTCATGTTTGTGTTGATAAAGGCGGCGTGTAAGATCATGGGTTTCACCAATGTAAAGGGAGTTACATGGAATTTTGGAGACACATTGGGAAAGTTCATTAGGGGCACTGGGTTGATGAATGTGAGGTTTAAGGGTTTTTTAAGAGGAAGAATATCAGAGGAAGTGAAACGTAGAGTTTTTGGAAAGATATTTTTAATGTGGTTGAGAGGAAAT
>JABUQX010147887.1:0-12500 GCA_015478945.1 Trachelipus rathkii
TTCTGGACGAATTTGTTCCTTCTGTAGGTGATGAACAACTGCGTATTTCTTTAACTGTATCCGTGGTGCACAAAATATAATATAAATGTCTATTTGGCACTTCACAAATATAACTGACACCCGTCACTATTACACTTTCACCAGGGTGTAGTTGGCACAGTAATTGTTACAGTAATTGTTTTGTCAGTATATAAAATTCAACACAGTATAAAAGTTCAACGACAGTATTATAAAACACAACAGCAGCAAAATATATAATAATAGCAATGATCAATGCTTCATCTCAATCCTAAAAAATATACTTTGAGTACTTCTGGTGATAAAACATTATCAACCAGAAGTACGGGGAAAAACATAATTGGATTAACATATGCATGAAATGAAATAAAAGAAACAAACCAAAACGTAAATCAACGTAATACTTTTGATACTTTGATAAATATTAACCATAATATTTATATTCCTGAAGAACAGAAAAACTAAAACTAATAATGGGACACCATCATATATAATTATATATATATAATTTTGGAAATTAAATTTGAATTTAATGAGAATATCTTATAATTCTATATTTTGAGGTACTTGAGTAAACTTGATATGTAATACACTGTATGAATGCTACACAAGGCTACTATTATTTTTTGTTAAAAGATGGGATATGGGTTATGTAAAATAAATCCCTTCCATCAAATTTTTTCCCAGAAGTAGATTAGTAATTCCGGTTCCGGCCGGAATTTTTCAAAATTCCGGCCGGAACCGGAATTGGAAAAAAATGTCAAATTCGGCCGGACCGGAATTCCGGTACACCTCTAATACTATCGCCAATATATAATTTAGTAAATAAATTAAACCCTATCTCTTTACAACCACAAACTAAACTCATGAAATTTAAAACAATAAGAACGTAAAAAATTAAAACAATGTAACAAAAATTTTAAAAAAGGACTAAGATTAAAAATAAATATACACCAAGTTTTCGACCTCTTCACCTGAAGGTCTTTATTTAAGGAATTGCAAAATAAAAAAAAGAAAAATAAATTCTAATATAAATACTGGACAGAATTTGTTGTTTGACCAAACTCTTACTTTATTTTTCCAAGAAGCCCATTATAACATTTTTCCTCCATTAATAAATTATTTAACAGGTTATCAATTTTTATTTCTAGATTTTGGTGCAGTTAGGGATGTACCAGAACCTTGATTTTTTAAAAGTTCCAGTTCCAGCCGGAACTAACTTGGTTCTGGCCAGTACTTACCCGAACTTTCCACTTTTTCAAATGTCTTTCTTAAAAAAAATCAGTAATTGATTTATCATTTACTCAGTTATGATTATGCATAAAAAAATAATATAGAAAATTGATCAGCGAATTATGACGTAATAAATTCATGAAAACTGAAGGAATTTTTCACTAAGAAAAGTGATTTAGTGAAGGTAGTGTTCACAGGATTACCCAATTGACATTACTTTGTTTATATAAACAAATGGTTACCACTTGGATTTGCTGATAGGCAAACAGAAATTTGAGATTTGATCAAATTTTGATAAAACTCAACTAAGTAAGTTTTTCACTAATTATAGTAATTAATAGACTAATAGTACACAGTTTCTTAAAGTTAACACAAGAAAGGTTTATCACAATTCACAAATATACATTTCTTTTCCTCAAGTTAAAATAAAGTTATCAGTTTTTTTTGTTTAAGTATGAAGAGTGTAAGACCATTTTTGTGTTTGTCATTTGTGCTTACGCTCGATAAGAAATGCTTACCCTCGATAAGAAATGCTTACCCAGTTGTAGCTCAAATTTTGTGTATAAAGAATTGCAATTTCTCATAAAAGTTACCTTCGTTTACAAAAATTGGAATCAGCTGTTGTGGAGCATGTGGTTTTGGAATAAACAGAAATAAAAAATAAATGGTTTCTATTACAAAAACTTGATCAACTGTAATGGAGTTTATCAATTTAGAAGAAATTGGATTTAAAGTTAATTTTATTGAATGAACCACTCAAAATTTAAATGGGCCTACCACGCTGCCATCATGTTTGTTTACATTTTTCCCTAAGAACGAGCTAAATTCGGCAAGCAAGGGAAATAGCAACCTTACAGAATTAAGGAAATTCCTTACGTTTGGTGAGCATATTTTACGATTTTGAGTTTTTGACAAAAACAAACGCAAAAATGAAAACGGCTTAAGTGGAAGAGAGAGAGAGAGAGACCCGGGTTTTTTATACAAACTAGAGCCAAAATCTACCTTTTTTTGTTCAAGCAATATTATTTTCTGATTTTTAAACTTTGTAGGCTGTAGAACTTTATATAGTTTATTCCTAATTTACTGATCCGCTTATCCAAATTTTGGGTTACAGAACTAAGAGCTCAATATGGATATGACAAGATGCCAGATACTTCTAGAGAGACTCCACTTTTTTAATCAGACAAGCTTTCAGTAGAATGTGTAAGGTGTAGCAGGAGTCTATAAGTTCCAATTACGGCCGGAACTTTTCCAAGGTTCCGGAAAGTTCTGGTTCTGGCCAGATCCAAAAATTCTGGTTCCGGTACATTCCTAGTTGAAGTTGTTTTTTATAATAAATGATTTAATGAATTTTCTTTTCTCAACATTTTTGCAAGATAAAATTATTTTAGCTGAATTCATATTGATAACATGATTATGCTCATTCATATGCTGGTACAAAGCACTGGTACTAACCCCGGCTCCTGCTCCTGAGCCATCGATTTGAGTGGATCCAGCACCGCCTAAATTAAAAATAACTTGAAATATCTGAATTTTTATAATTATATTGATTTATTAAATATTTGATTTATTATTATTATTATTATTATTAAATTATTATTATTATTATTATTATTATTATTATTATTATTATTATTATTATTATTATTACTACAGGCCTATTAATTTAGTAGCCTATTAAATGTTTAAATTTTTTTATACTATAAACTGGAAAGTAATTTTGCAAGAAAAGAAGTCTATTATTGAGACAAACAACCACCTCAAGACTCCTCAAAAAAATCTACTGGCACCAACTCCCCACCTCTGGTTACCATTCTTCTCACTCTGCTCAGTTTTGCATATCCTACTGTTACAGTGAGTGTTACTCATAGCATTACATGTTTTGAATGATGGAAAGAAAATGGTCCTGACAGCAGTATTTTACAAAACCAAATACATTTGAATGTTAGAAGATGGGTTTTTAAAATATTTAATGACTAGGCTTACCTTTTTAAATTGAAAAGTAAAACTAATACGTTTCATAAATTTTATTGCACTTTATTCTTTAACATAACATTATAGTTTATATTTGTGTTATGATTTCTTATATTTCATTTTATAACTATTGACTATTTTATCTTTTGGGAATTTTAAAATTTTCAAAAGAATAATTCTGATATTTGTATTAAATTCTGTTAAAGTAGAATTCTTATGATCGTGTGTTTTTGAAGTATGCCTCACATACATTTTTGTCAATTACTGAAAGAATTGTCTTTCACTTCATGCTTATTATCAATGCAATATTATAATTATCTTGATTTTCAGAATATAATGAAACATTGAGATTCCTTGTAACAATATTGCCATTTTCTTACTATTTTCACGTTCCTTCATTTCATAGAAACAGAAAATACAAAGACAGTAAGAAGGCACATGGGCCTAACTAGACTGTCCCAGTCAAACTAAGGTACATAATTACTCAACCCTTACACATGCAGCATGCAAAACCCACACACCACCCCAAGGCTTGTCAACATCTTAATCAAAGTAAATGTTAAAATATACACCAAATTAATACCAAAAGTGAAAACTAAAGCTTAAGTAAATGCCAACTATACACTCACTACCAGTGTTTAATAAGACTTTGTCTTCGTTATTCATGCAGTTTAACTTTAATAGTTAACTAAAAGCCTGCCAATTTGGCTTAGTCATGAAACACTATATTATATCCATATCAATCTTCTCTTAAATGCTGCAAATGAATCAATCAACAACTTCTGTGCCAAAAATTAACAGCACAAATACTGAATGAGTATTTTTTTGCATCAAGATGACATTCTTGTTAATTTTTTTTGTCTCTTGGTCTCCCTTCCGGGGTCTACTGCAAAGGATTTATTAGTCTTGATATTATCAAGAGATGTAAATATTTTGTAGACTTATATCATATCGCTTTAAGAAATCTTTCTACAGAAAACATTTCTAACTCCTTCAGACTCTCCTAATAGCTCTCCTCATCCTTGGAGATTGTACTTATCATTCTCAAATATCCTTTCTGTCTCTGCTAGCTTTCCTGTTTGATGCATAGACCTTTGATTTCTACAGGATTTATAGTTCTTAATTTCCACAGTCTGATTTCAAACTTCTGTTTGAAGACCTGGGTCCTTTTGTTCAACTTTGAACTGCCCTAAGACTTTCACCAGAGGACTACTTCTTAACTAGTGTCTTTTTCCACCCCTGTCAATAAGTTTAAGTACACTTCTTTCTCCCTGTATGCACCACTATCCAGGAAACCTAGGAACCTAACTAAATGATTAATTATATGTGGCTTAGACAACCAGTTTTTTAAGGATTTAATTGGGACTTGAATAACTTTGAAGCTATCTTTTCTGAGCTATATCCATCCCCCTAAAACATTTTTTCTAACCAAATATTTTGCCTAATAATAAGTGGAATATTATAATATTGTTTTGACTGAGGTAGTTTGACTCTAACTCTTCCTTAAAATATTGAGAACTCAGACTCCATAGCTCTGGTTGTATTGTGTTGCCAGTCTTTTATGTTTGACTCCAACTCCACTAGACTAAAATATTGAGATTGCTCTAGAATTATTTTTCTACATGAGTATTTCTTCAAATTATTATTATTAAGCCCACCTTATTGCATTATGGTATATATAATTTGTCTAAAAAGCTCCCAAAAGTTGAGATGGAATATTTTCTGTTTTTGTTTCTTTTTTGGGGGAACTTTTTAGACAAATTTGTGAAGTGACAGTGTTGAAATTTTATTTCTGGCTTTAATATTGCTTCCTTAGAATAGTGGATTTATATAACAAAATATTTTTATTAGCCATTTCCACAAATAAATTTCATGACTGCCTGAAGATGCCTAGAGTTCGGAGGTGAAATATTGAAATGATTACATTAGTCTTCAACAATGGTTTAAATCCTGAAGAATCGATCTTGATGGGAAGTGATTTGTTCTTAACTTTTAAAGGAAATAAAATGTGAAGAAGCTACTCTGAGAGGAGAAGTCCGCGACTCTTACCTTTTGAACCTCCAGGATGGCTGTAAGGCCCCTTCTTTAGAGTTTTTGGACTTAGGACACCCTTTCTCAGGAGTGGATATGATTTTCCTACTGGCGAAGTTTAGATGTGATATTTCCTGTTTTTTAGGGGGGGAGCTTTTTAGATAAATTTGTGAAGTGACTTAATGTGTTGAAATTTTATTTTTTGCCTTTATTATTATTATTATTATTATTATTATTATTATTATAATTATTATTATTATTATTATTATTATTATTATTATTATTATTATTAAAGAAATTTTATATCAGCTTCTAAATTAATGTGAGATTTGCAAGCCTTTCCAATTTCCTAAAGGTATCAACCGCTACATGATTGATTTTTATTTTTAAGGACTATTCTAGAATAGAAAAGAACTGCTTTCTGAACTTTTAATCTAATATTTTGCCTGGCCACTTCAGGCATCACCAGAGACGAGTTCTTGAATAATTTAACAAATGATGAAACAAAATAAATGTTATTTAAATTTAAAAATATAAATGTGAAGTAACAAATTAAAGTTTTATAACTAACATTAAATCTAAAATCCTTAAGTAATAATTACTTTGGTCCCTCGTAGAACGCGGGGATTAGGTTCCTGACCCCCCGTGTTATAGGTGACATCACATATAACTAACCCCCCTGAAAAATCATTAATTTTAAAATTTTTACCTTTGTATAAGGTGAATAAGATAGCAGCAATATCTTATTTATCCTTAATAATAATTGAATAAATTTGCATATACCGTATATATAATGTTATTTACAGTACAGTATATAAACATATTTTATTGACTAGTTAATTAGTAGGATATTTATTACATTACAATACAGTACTATACATATCTTAAATTGAACAAAAAAAAGTTTTTTAAATTAAAAAAATATAATTTTAATTTTATTTTTGCAATTTTAACTTTAATTTTTTATTATCTTTTTAACATATGTACCATATGTATTGCAGAATTTTAATTTTGTTTTTGTATTTTTGAAATTTTAATTTTCCTTTTTATTATCTTTTTACTAACCGCAATGCATTCTATAAGACCGCATTGTACGAGGGACGGCTGTATATCAATAGAGAGATTCTAACTAGCCAAACCTAAAAAATGTTAAAAAAATTTTCCATTTCATTATACTTGATGTTGATAATTGGCTTGTGCTTTTTTATTAAGAGGGACTCATCAAGCCTCAATTCAAAAAAATTTCCTGCTCAGTGTAGTATGTTGAAATTAGAAATGTCGAGATTGGGTTTAAGGGTTCCGTGATCGTTTTTCAAGTGTTCAAAGATCTTACTAGGCCTGTATCTATGTTGTGAGACACAAAGTTTGAGAGAATTAGTAGTATACCCGATGTAAGAGGCATTACAGCCATCTTTATTACAGAGAAATTGGTATATTACATGATTCACATTCTCCTTAGTCTCACTAGTTATTTCAGAAAACATAGAAGAAGTTTCATTGGTTTATAGTAACATCTAAGTTTTATTTCTTTAGCATTAGATTTGGACTTGATGTGATATTGAATTATTTTCCTTAACCTGATATTTTCATAATTAAATCTATCTATCATTTGTGATCTGAAAAAGAATTCAAGCTATCCCTATTATCTTCTGCTTTTTCTTCGAGAATTTTCTTATTTATAAAAGTTCTAATGATTTTATCTAGCAGATATTGAGGAAAGTTATTATTAACAAGATTCTGTTTAATTCTTGAAAGCTCTGCATCAAAAAGTTTCCAGTCAGAGCAAATGCGGTTCGCTCTATGTAGTAAAGTTTTAATTAGTGCGATTTTATAAGTTAGGGGTAAGTGTGAACTGAAATTAGTATATAGGCCTTTGTCAGTAGGTTTGACGTAAATATTTGTGGTGAGGGCTCCACTTGGATCAAAGGAGTTGTTAACGTCTAAGAAATGGAAGGAATTATTTTCAGATTTTTCAAAAGTAAAATTTAGGACACTTAAATTTTGGAGTTCATCAATAAAGAGCTTAACATCTTCATCACGTTTGAAGACCTCAAAGGTGTCATCAACATATCTTATATAGCTATAGTCTGGGATTGAAAGATTTATTTTTGTTTAATACTAATTTAATTTAATTTTTGCTTTATTGCATAGAGCGTACCTTGCTCTGACTGGAAACTTTCAAAAGGTCTTCATAATGTTTATAACAACATAGCATGGCCACTTTCATTCAATTGAATTGTTGTGGCTTCTACTATAATTTTGAAGAACTTGTTCAACTAATAAACATATGTACGCCATAGTGCATATGTTGAAAGAACTTTGACTATGTCATTGTGACTTCTTTCAACTATTGGAATTTAGCTAAATCGCTGCTAACCTATATAGAAAGAGGTGACAATGATAAGGGAGGTGCAGGAATACTCATTCATGAATCTGTCACCTATTCTACAGTCCCTCTTCAAACTTGACTTCATGCAGCGGCAGCATGAATTCATCTGTCCACAAACCTTACTTTCTGCTTAATCTACTTGACTTTGATTGAGTAGTGAGTTTACTAAGGTCGACTTTGCTGATCTTTTTAAGCAGCTCCCTAATCCAACTGTTATACTAGGAGACTTCAATCTTTGCCACCCCTTATGGGGCGATTTTGTCACCTCATCTAAGTCTATGATCCTGGGATGCCTTAAAACAGGACATTCAGATACACACACCTCTTCCTGTATTGTTATTTACTTTTGTTCCCATTCTCTTATGGATCACTTTACCTGGTTCCGCTTTGATTATTTATAAAGCAATGGCCATTAACTAATAGCCTTAAACGAACTTGCACTGAGCCCAATGTTAAAACTCAATTCTAGCTGGCATTGTGACTGAGCGAAGTGGGCTCCTTTTAATCAAATCACAGCTATCCCACTTTCTTCCTTCAATAAGCAGTTTCCGACTATTGATGATGCCATCAACTTCTTCCAGCAAGTTATCATCACAGCAATGGAGACTTGCATTCTTTGGTCTTCTGCAGGTAGACATTCTGCAACAACTTGGTGATCCCAAGAGTGTGCACAAGCTAACCGGGAGAAGAAAAAACTCTACAGGCAATACAAAAGGACCCGCACCACCCCAAACATGATTATTTTTAAAGCAGCTGCGGCGAGATCTCGTCGAATTAATCGCCAAACACATAAACAATACTTTCAAACTGCTATTCTTTGAGTGTCAACTCCATAACTCCCCTTTTTTCTGGAAAATTGCATAGAAAATATCTCACTGCTCCAACAACTTAACCCACAGTCATCCGTTATGGGCCTGATATAACCGATACGATCTCTGCTCCTGCATATATTGCAGATACATTAGGTTATAGTTTTTTTTAGCCACTTGAGCTCTTTCTGCTATCCTGAAGCCTTTCAAAAATTGAGAATTAACACTGCACAGCCAGACTTTTCAGCAGCAAAAAGGGAAGATCATACCTATAACTATCTTTTTACACTTGCAGAGTATCAAACTGCACTGGTGAACAGCAAAGATGGTGCCCTTGCCCCAGACTTATTTTCGTACATAATTCTCCATCATATTCACCCTTCTGCATTGGCATTCTTGCTGGATCTGTTTGACAGAATCTGGATTGAATCCTCTTTTCCATCTGTTTGAACTACAGCTTTTGTAGTCCTTATTCCCAAACCTTGGAAAGATCCAGAGTTGATGGTCAACCAAAGGACAATTTCGCTGATCTGTCATACTTGCAAATTAATGGAGAAAATAGTTTCAGGCTCCCTTCTCCCTGTTCTGCAAAGTCCGCCAGTCCTTTTCAAACTTCCAGTTTGCTTTCCGTAAAGATTGTTCCACCGCAGATCCCTTGTTAAAACTTGATCATGACATCCAGTAAGCCTTTTCAACTGGTGGGATGGTTCTTGGTGTCTTTTTTGAGCTTATGACAACTTGGAGAACTGGGTTCTCCTTAAACTCCACTCGCTCAGTTTTCGAGGACAGCTCCCTCTCTTTATTAAATGCCTTCTGTCAGACATCCATCCTTCGGTGCTCTGTCCTATCATGAAACTTTACTCTGGATGAAGGCGTTCCTCAGGGCAGTGTTCTAAGTGTACTAATATTTGCTCAGATACAATGACATTGTTACTTCTATCTCAGTGATTGTCAATTTTTCTCTATGTTGATGACCTAGCGCTCTATATTATTGATGCCAGCCTGCCGTTTCTTGAAAGGCAACTTCAACTAGCTATTGAGAATATTTCACAATGGGATAATTCCCATGGCTTTTATTTCTCACTCACCAAAACCTCATCAGTTCTATTTAGGAAAAAAGGGAGTCTAAGTCACAATGGTTTTCAAACTGGGGTGCGTCTCAAAATACAAGGGGGTGCGCGACAAGCTTGAAGAAAAACCTTAAATTTTATTATTTTAGTAATTTTTTTACTCAAGTGTTTCATAAAATTTCAGCGAATATATATATATATATATATATATATATATATATATATATATATATATATATATATATATATATATATATATATATATATACTATATATACTTCTATATATATATATATATATATATATATATATATATATATATATTTACATATAAATATATATATATATATATATATATATATATATATATATATATATATATATATATATATAATATATATATATATATATATATACTCAATATATATATATTTACATAATATATATAATATAACAATAATAATAATATATATATATATATAGATATTTATTTATTCTATATATATAATATATATATATATATATATATATATATATATATATATATATATATATATATATTAGGGATGTACCGGAACTTTCCGGAACCTTGAAAAAGTTCCGGCCGGAACCGGAACTTATCGACTCCCGCTACACCTTAGCGGAAACTTGTCTGATTAACAAGTGGAGTCTCTCTAGAAGTATCTGACATCTTGTCATATCCATATTGAGCTCTTAGTTCAACCCAAAGTTGGGATAAGCGGATCAGTAAATTTATTAAGTAAAATAGGAATATACTATATAAAGTTCTACGGGCCTTCAAAGTTTAAAAATCAGAAAATGAAATCGCTCCAGCAAAAAAGATAGATTTTTGCTCGAGTTTGTAACGCGATATTGTCGATCGAGTTTGTATAAAAACCCGGGTCTCTCTCTCTCTCTCTCTCTCTCTCTCTCTCTCTCTCTCTCTCTCTCTCTCTCTCTCTCTCTCTCTCTCTCTCTCTCTCTCTCTCTCTCTCTCTCTCTCTCTCTCTCTCTCTCTCTCTCTCTCTCTCTCTCTCTCTCTCTCTCTCTCTCTCTCTCTCTCTCTCTCTCTCTCTCTCTCTCTCTCTCTCTCTCTCTCTCTCTCTCTCTCTCTCTCTCTCTCTCGTTTCGTTTTTGCATTTTTGCTTACGAAACGTAAGAAATGCTCGAGTTTGCGTTCGTTTTTGTCAAACAGCTGAAAATCGTAAAATATGCTCAGCAAACGTAAGGAATTTCCTTAATTCTGTAAGGTTGCTATTTCCCTTGCTTGCCGAATTTTGCTCGTTCTTACGAAAAAATGTAAACAAACATGATGGCGGCCCGTTTGAATTTCGAGTGGTTCATTCAATAAAATTACCTTTAAATCCAATTTCTTCTAAATCGATAAACTTCATTACAATAGTTGATCGATTATTTGTAATATAAACCATTTATTTTTTTTTATTTATTTATTCCAAAACCACGTGCTCCATCACAAAAGCTGATTCCAATTTTTGTAAACAAAAGTAACTTTTATGAGAAATCGCAATCGTTTATGCACAAAATTCTTGCTACAACTGGGTGAAATTTATGACAAACTCGAAAACCGTCTTACACTCTTCATGCTTAAAAAAAATTGATAAAAACTTATATTTTAACTTGAGGAAAAGAAATACATATTTGCGAATTGGAATAAACCTTTCTTGTGTTAACATTAAGAAACTGTGTATATTAAGTCTATTAATTACTATAATTAGTGAAAGCAAACTTATTTAGTTGAGTTTGATCAAAATTTGATCAAATCTCTATTTTCGGTTCGCCTATTAGCAAATCCACGTGGTAACCATTTGTTTATAAACAAAGTAGTGTGAATGTGGTTATCCCGTGAACACTAACTTCACTAAATCGCTTTATTTAGCGAAAAATTCCTTCCGGTTTCGTGAATTTATCACGTCATAATTCGCTGATCAATTTTCTATATTATTTTTTATGCATAATCATAACTGGATAAATGAAAAATCAATTACAGATATTTTTTATGAAAAACATTTAAAAAAGTGGAAAGTTCCGGTAAGTACCGGCCGGAACCGGAACTTTAAAAAAATCGAGGTCCCGGCCGGAAGTTCCGACCGGAACCTGGTTCCGGTACATCCCTAATATATATATATATATATATATATATATATATATATATATATATATATATATATATATATATATATATATATATATATAATATATATAAAGTTTATATATATATATATATATATATATATATATATATATATATATATATATTGAAAGGATCGGGGTGCACAGAATCTATTTTTTAATCTTGGGGGTGCGCTACTAAAAAAGATTGGGAACCACTGGACTCTAAGAACCTGCCACCTTCCTCCAGCGAACCTAACCTTATATGGTTCACCCGTTCCTGAAACTTCACAAGTCAAATTTCTAGGACTTATTTTACATGGCCACCTAATATACGCACCACACATGAACTCCTTAAAGCTACTTGTCATCGCGTGCTTGACCTATATCATCATCTCTCCTCAAAATATTGGGGTGCTGATCACAAGTCCCTTTTACGTCTCCACACCGCCCTAATCCGATTGAAGCTGGCCTATGGCTGCTTAGTACATGATCAGGCCTCCCCAACTCTACTGGACCTGTTAGATCCCATCCGAAACGAGGTGATTCGTATCTCCACTGGAGCCTTCAGATCGTCACCACGGCTGAGCCTTGAAGTTGAATCTGATGCAGGTTTGACATTAACCCCCCCCCCCAAAAAAAAAAAGGCCCACCTAATAAAACCCAAAATTGTCGAGCTGCAAGTTTTTTTTTTTTTTAATTATAAATTTCGGCTATTATTTTCAACAATTTGAGAGATTTTTACAAATTTCTAATACACAATAATAATAACTAAATTGTTTCATTATTAGTGAGCCTAGCTGCATTTTATTCAAGATTTTCACTGATATACCTTTTAAATATTTG
>JABUQX010147887.1:17500-27122 GCA_015478945.1 Trachelipus rathkii
ATTATTATTATTATTATTATTATTATTATTATTATTATTATTATTATTATTATTATTTTTAGGATTAATAATAATAATAATAATAATAAAATTCTGTTTGAGAGAATGCAGCAATAAAAATGATGAGGTAAATTGGGAGTGGGAAATCAAGAGAATTATATTAAACTTATTTTTAAATGGGGTCAGTGTTCTCATGTAAGGTTGCGCGATTCGCGCAATTGCGTACAAGAAAAATGTTACCCGTCTTGTCTCAAGCGATGTAAAATGTTTTAATGTTGCTCTCTAATTTTGCAACTTTTTTGAGATGAGACGAAGAACAAAGAGTTTAGTAATAAAAACTGCACGGCTCAATAAGCACAAAATGATCGCCATATCATTGAATAGCATCATTTGTTTGCTGGTCATTATATATATATATATATATATATATATATATATATATATATATATATATATATATATATATATATATATATATATATATATATATATATATATATATATATATATATATATATATATATATATATATATATATATTTAGTTATCAGCTTAGTCTAAACATATAGCAATGATGGATTTATCCTGATTCGTGTTGATTTTTCCGGGAAATTGCGTCGTCTTGGTTTGCTTTGCATTTTCAAACGCTGATTTTATCGATCGAGTACAAATGATGTTCGTTGGTTAATGTTTAGGTGAATAGTTTTAATTGTAAAGAGATGGGAAATACACGGGAAATTATACACTATATATGGGAAATTATACACGGTATAATAATAAATAGATTTTGTAAACTCATGAACCAGGATAATTCCCTGATCCCCAAACACTAGTAAATTCCCCCATCACCCCCCACCCCCAGTGAAAAATAGTAATAATAATAAATTATGTAACCTATATATATATGGGACATATTTTGGATTTTTCTAGTCTGTTGGGAAGAATACTCGTTTATTATTAATTATTAGATATTTTTTTTGCTGATCGTGACAGCGTAAAGGAACACGTTACTGGAACTAAATTCTTAAGATATTTGAAGCGTGTGTTATAAATTACTACGAACTGTAATTGCAATAATGAAACGGCAATAGATATTATTCATTTTCCAAAATAAATAATGAATGGTGTACCTAAATGGGTCAATATTTACTTCTTTCGAACGCGCTGCAAAATTCGTTGAAATGAGTGGCATATGTCACAAGATTCAGGAAAATAGCACATTAAGCATAAGAACATATGTTATAGTTCAGTATAATAATAATATTATTATTATTATTATTATTATTATTATTATTATTATTATTATTATTATTATTATTATTATTATTATTATTATTATTTTTTGGTTTTTATATGTTTTATTTTCACTTTAGTTTTTCCTTAGACACGTACTCTTTTCGAGAGAAATAGTGAATTATAAATGTTTTTTTTTTCTAGACGATCTAATATTTAAATACTAGAGTATTATATTTTATTTATCGATCGAATAAATAAATACTAGAGTGAGAATCAACTGTAATGACGTTTACTCATTTTTGGAGTAAGGTTGTTAGTCTAGCGGGGGGGGGACCGGAGGAGTAGGGAGAACCCAGTACACCGCATGCCATGCATTGGTAGAATAGCGGTTGCTTGTAAACACATGGTACTGTTTAACTTCTAAAATACTCAACCCCTTTCCCAATGACAAAAAAATATTGTACAACCAAAAGAAAAAAAATGCATTAAACATTAGAGGAACCTGTTAGTCAGTCACCGAGTCGATGCCTTTAAATATGACAACGACGTGTAAGTGCTAAATTTTGAAGCGCTGTTGACACAGCTTCTATTTTATTATGCTTTTTTTTTTATTATTTACAGGTTTCGAAAGCATTATTTTACTATTGTAAATAACTCCTACAATCTTTTCAACAACTATTTGTTTTAAAAATCGTAAAATAATTAAAATCCACTACATAATTATGCTAATTGTGTAGATTCGCTCAGTCAGTCAAAAAATCGATATTTATTTCGATAATCGTAATTTTTTAAAATATTTTTCCTCCCCATGCAAGAAGACAAAAAAAAAAGTTGCCATATATATATATATATATATATATATATATATATATATATATATATATATATATATATATATATATATATATATATATATATATATATATATATATATATATATATATATATATAGAGAGAGAGAGAGAGAGAGAGAGAGAGAGGTTAGGCCTACGCCATATATAAATCGATCTACGTAAACTTTTACGACAATGTACGTATTTCCATATAGCAAAACCCTGTCATAACCTGAACTGGCATGGCCCTAAACCGAGACAACCTATATGGATCAACGATGCCTTAAGTCTAGACTAATTCTCTCTCTCTCTCTCTCTCTCTCTCTCTCTCTCTCTCTCTCTCTCTCTCTCTCTCTCTCTCTCTCTCTCTCTCTCTCTCTCTCTCTCTCCTCTCTCTCTCTCTCTCTCTCTCTCTCTCTCTCTCTCTCTCTCTCTCTCTCTCTCTCTCTCTCTCTCTCTCTCTCTCTCTCTCTCTCTCTCTCTCTCTCTCTCTCTCTCTCTCTCTCTCTCTCTCTCTCTATATATATATATATATATATATATATATATATATATATATATATATATATATATATATATATAAATATATATATAAATATTGATGTGACACCGTTGAATTATCGAAGCGTCGATTAATTATCATTAAGCAAATATCACTGTATCGCCTGACTGAGCGAAAGTACACGATTATTATTATTAATATTATTATTATTATTATTATTATTATTATTAATTATTATTATTATAATAATTTTACATAGTATAAATGTTAAGAAAATAATTTAAAAATTTTTTTGGTAACATTTATCGTTGTTTCCCATTTTTTAAATTGTGATAAATTCCCTTCTGGCACAGATTCGTCACGAGACTTCACATAGTCTACAGCAGCTGTTAGCGGACCACGGTGTTCCGCGAACTTTTAAAGAAATGCTAAGTAATATCTTTTGCAGTTAAAATAAAAAATGAATGAAAGAAAGTATGAAAGAAAAGGAAACGTTGAACAAAGAAAAGATATGTTGAACAAATTTCTCTTTGCTTGCTTGTGTAAAACTTAGCTTTTCTAATTGGTTTCAGTTTTTTTTTTTGTATTTGGTTCTTTAAAAAAAAAAAAAAAAAAATTTTTTGAAGGGGTTCTCAGAAACCAAAAAAATGTTTTAAGGGGGTCGATGGTAAAAGCAAAAATTAACAACCGATGTATTACAGTTTATGATAAAATCTCTTATTATTGAAATATCATTTCACATAAAATATTTCTTTATTATACACATTGTGTGTGTGTGTTTTAAGATTCTGACTTAGGCAAGCTTTATAATCTTTTAATAAAATAGTTTCAAATTTTTTTTATTTATTTACTCCTGGTTTTATATATATACTGGTATATATATATATATATATACACATTTATTCATATATATATATATATATATATATATATATATATATATATATATATATATATATATATATATATATATATATATATATATATATATATATATATATATTACTCCAAAGTTTTTAGTTTAAAAATCAAAAGACCCTTTATAGAACTAATCATATGGGAACAAAAGTTCTTATATTAAAATCTTATGAGCACCTTATATTAATATAAGTTATACACCGATGCGGAGATTCCGAAATAAGTAAAAAGAGGATTCTCTCTCTCTCTCTCTCTCTCTCTCTCTCTCTATATATATATATATATATATATATATATATATATATATATATATATATATATATATAATACTATATATATATATATATATATATATAGTATGCATAAAATCATTGAAAGTTAGTAATAATGATTAGGTTTTTATTTTTATTTTTTTATTGGTTTGACGTCATTTTAATGTTGACTCAATACTTTACAAGTTGTCAACATTTAAAGAATGTTTGTGTTGCTGTTATTGTTGTTTTTTTCTTCTTTGTGCATTTACATAAAGGCTAATAAAAATACCTTGATTTTGCATTTGCGATGAGAGGGACAGGCGTAGCAACCGTTTATAATCTAACGGGAATAATTAATTGACGGGTTCTTTCATTGTTCTTATTCAGAAGCTTTTCCTCTTTCACACACACACACACACACATATACTTTTATATATATATATATATATATATATATATATATATATATATATATATATATATATATATATATATATATCTGCTGGTGGTGATGATCTTATTCTTATGCTATATATATAATTTTTATATATCATTAAATGTCTCGATATTACTTTATGCAATAATAACTATTTTGTTCTGAGAATCTTAATTAATTCTTTTTGAGAATATAGAAATCCTTCAGGAGGCCTTTAATAAATTCGCAACCGGAATCCGGTGCATCACTTAGTATATATATATATATATATATATATATATATATATATATATATATATATATATATATATATATATATATATATATATATATATATATATATATATATATATATATATATATATAATATATATATATATATATATAATAATAATAATAATAATAATAATAATAATAATAATAATAATAATAATAATAATAATAATAATAATAATAATAATAATAATAATATAAAGAAAATTGGTACTCGTATATTCTTTGATTTCATTTTTTGACTTTTTAAAATAGAAGAGTAAAAAGAAAGGAGGAGGAGGAAGTATTTCGTAGTTATTAATGGGTCCGAGTATCTCTTATCCCCCGAGGGGATATCGTACCCCCTAAGGGTCTCCTCTTTTCCTTCTCCCCACCCCTCCTCCCCATTCTTTTCGTTTCTTTTTTTTTATTCTCCTTTCTCAACTTTTGTATTCGTAAAAGGGGAAAAAATAATAAATAATAGCAATGAGAAAAAGTGAAGACCTTCGTATACTTCCTTGCTCAGTTTTATTTGGCAAAACGGTTTCAGGTTTATTTTAGTTTTTTTTTTTTGCTCTTGATGTATTGTTTTTTTTTGTTTCTTATATATATATATATATATATATATATATATATATATATATATATATATATATATATATATATATATTATATATATATATATTTGTTTCTCTATATATATATACTATATACTATATGATATATATATATATATATAATAATAATAATAATAATAATTTTCCCTGTCTATTCAAGGAACCATTTAATTATTTGGACTTGTTTTCATGTCAAATTTCAGCACGTAATAATGTATAAGCTTAACAGTAAAAACATGTTGCTTATTGGATCATAGATCATGCAAATAAGAATATATGCATTTTGTTTGTATTTGTTTTTATGTGGTTGAGTAATTCTGTATTCCAATTTAATAATTTCCTACTTGGGCTTCTAGCAATAATTGAGCTGGAGTTACAAGCAGAGAGGTTTTTTTTTGTTGCTTTTTTTTTTTTACCCTGAACCGAAAGGACTTTGAGTTTTTAAAATTGTAGCCTCTTTTATCTTTATTTTAGCTGCACACCATAATCTTATATATTATATTATCTAGCTTCTTTGTATTATTTTTAAAATGTAAAGGAAAACCTTTGTATAAAATCTTTAAGTAAAAATAAAAATAAATAATTTAAGAAGAAGCGTAGTGGGAACACAGTAGTGTCTTCATCGGTTGGCAAGTCAGAGGTTCAGAAGTACAGGGATTTCGATGTAGAAGACTGACCACCTATGAAATGATGCACGAAGTTCTAACTTGATAGCCAGTGAGGATGGATATTCACTATAGTCTCTCTCTCTCTCTCATATATATATATATATATATATATATATATATATATATATATATATATATATATATATATATATATATATATATATATATATATATATATATATATATATATATATATATAAATATATAAAATTTAAATAGCACAATTATAAAATTCTCTTTAATTTTTTTATTGATTTCGAAAGTATTGAAAATGTTTTATTTTCCTGGAAATGAAAGTTATATATATATATATATATATATATATATATATATATATATATATGATAATAAAAATATAATATAAATATATATATATATATATATATATATATATATATATATATATATTTATATATATATATATATATATCATATATATAAAAATATAACGATGAAAATAAATATAAATAATCGGAACTGCCATAAAAAGATTTTGTATAAATCAATCGAGAAAATGCCTATATTATAAAGATTTTTAAGTGTTCTTTGTTATTATTATTTATTATAATTATTATTAATAATAATATTATAATTATTATATAATTATTGTTTAAATATTTTATTATTATTATTATTGCAAGAAAAAAGAAAAAAAAACGTTCCAAGCTAATTTTAAAAATTAACAGCCTACTTAGGCAGAATTTTTTTTTATAAACATTATATATATATATATATATATATATATATATATATATATATATATATATATATATATATATATATATATATATATATATATATATATATATATATATATATATATATATATATATATATATATATATATATATATATATATAAGAAAGAAAATATATATGCCTATGTATATATATATATATCAGGACCCGTATACATGGGGTAGGCAGGGTAGGTGGCTCCTACCCAATATTTTTAGTCTTTTAATAAAATAATTTAAAATATTGAAGATAATAAAAATAAATTATTAAATTTTATATGAAAGTGTAAAAAAGAAACTGATTTATAAAATAAATTTAAAGAAAATCAACTACTTTAGTAATAACAATTATAATAATTAAATTCATTTGGAAATTTTCCTTCCTACTCTGTTCCTAAGAGTAAATTGGAAAGCGGTGGGCGTACGGGTAGATCTTCATATTTCATATAAAATATATAGGAAAAAGCCAAGCGTCATACCCTGCTGTTGAGCGAAAAAATAAGCAAATTTCGCGAGTAGGAATCGCTCACCCAGTGAAATCATACGAAATAATTTGAAAAAAGATTTTGAATATCTCTCTCTCTCTCTCTCTCTCTCTCTCTCTCTCTCTCTCTCTCTCTCTCTCTCTCTCTCTCTCTCTCTCTCTCTCTCTCTCTCTCTCTCTCTCTCTCTCTATCTATCTATTTATCTATATATCTAACTATCTATCTATCTATCTATCAATGTACGATATTTTCACTTATGTGGCAGAGTGAAAATAAATGTTTACCATATATTTGTTGTGTTAAGTTTTTGGAATAGAGGCAGTGAAGGAGTTGTGCCTTATTGAATTTTGATAATATGTAACATTTTTATTAATTAAGTGTTGTTTACCTTTATATAATTAAAATAATTATTTAAAAATTCTGTTAGGCCTATGTCAGGCTTTGAGTCAATCTTATGCATATAATACACATAAATAACAAAGCCTTTATTCAAAGGACGTGAAAAAAAAAAGTTTTCCTTAAAAAAAATAAAAAAGGACATATTGAAGATAACGAGTATTCGTTATATATATATATATATATATATATATATATATAGATATATAAATATTTGTAATATATTTATATATAGATATGTATATATATATATATATATATATATATATATATATATATATATGGTCAGCTTTTCGATTATCCGTCATATGTATCTTAAAAACTATTAATGCTACAGTAAAACGGAATACATTGCTGGAATGCTGGTCCAAGTTTAGTAGTCCTGGAAATGTTAAAAAAAAAAAAAAAAAAAAAAAAAAAAAAAATCTCAAAAACTACAATAGCTACGTGCGAAAAGGAATACATTTTGGAATCCTGGGGTAGAATTTCACATAAGAAAATGTAAAAATAATAATAATAATAAAAAAAAATTTTGTTAATAATTATAATGTAATATGATTAGAAGGCCTATTTAGCGACCTTTTATTGGTTTCTCGATAAAATAAATAGACTTTCTATTAAATTTTTTTTTTTTTTTACTAAAGAATACCCCAAGGGTATACCCGCACCGATGGCAGGAGTCGGGGTCTCTCGGCCTTCCGGGAACTACGGGGTGGACTAATTCCCCCTCCGGGGAGGGTCTCGGAACTAACTCTTTGTTTGGAATTGTCACGCGGGGGTTTCCCTCCGCCCCTCCCTACGGGAGTATGGAAAAGCATCCCCCTATGTTCCCCGTCGGCTCGAGCCCCCTAGTGTGCCGTATAAAGCAAAATTTAATAGAAAGTCTATTTATTTTATCGAAACCAATAAAGGTCTCTAAATAGGCCTTCTAATAATATTACTATATTTTAACAATAATTTTTATTATTATTATTTTTGTTTTCTTTTTGAAAATTTACGAGGATTCCAAAAATGTATTCCTTTCGCTGTAGCTATTGTTAGTTTTTGAGATATAATTTTTTTTTTTTTACATTTCCAGGGCAAACTTTGGACCAGCATTCCAGCAATGTATTCCGTTTTACTGTAGCATTAATAATTTGTAAAGAGGGACTGAACGTCAAAACTAACCATATATATATATATATATATATATATATATATACATATATATATATATATATATATATATATATATATATATATATATATATATATATATATCTTCTTCTTTATATATATATATATATATATAACTTTGCCTACCCAAGTGTAATCTTCAAGGTACGCCACTGAATATATATATATATATATATATATATATATATATATATATATATATATATATATATATATATATATATATATATATATATATATATATATATATATATATATATATAAGTTGTTGCTTAGTCCAAGTCAAAGACCACATTAACTGTAAGCAGGGCGACAGTTCGAGACGACGGCCCGTTGCTTATGGCAATTATATGTATATATATATATATATATATATATATATATATATATATATATATATATATATATATATATATATATATATATAGTCTATATATATATATATATATATATATATATATATATATAACGAAATATAATACAGATCTTCAGTACATATGCAATGAAAAGTTCTTCAAACGTTACTCATAGAATTTTCCCCTTAAACACGAATAGCTTGTTTATATATATATATATATATATATATATATATATATATCATATATATATATATATATATATATATATATATATATATATATACATATATATATATATATATATATATATATATATATAACTTTACCCAAATGTTGTCTGTATTGAAAAATGTTTGACGTGGTGTAAGGAAAGAAATATGTAAAAAAAAAAAAAAAAAGTTCGATAAATGAACCTGAAAAAAGTTATTGAAGTCTCCAAATTTGATATTAAGAATGTACCGTATTTAATAACGGATTCGTCTTTTAAATTTTTTGATTGGTTTATATATTTATATGATATTGAAGCAATATTTTTTTATTCTTTTCAGCACTCACTTCTCTGTGAGGGTAAGGGCGAAGCCCCACCCCTCTCGTAGACAAATACTCGTGTGCCATGCATTCATTTGGCACAAAAAAAATAATATAAATACTTTTTAATAATATATATATATATATATATATATATATATATATATATATATATTTATAGGTATATATATATATATATATATATATATATATATATATATATATA
>JABUQX010147888.1:10000-15336 GCA_015478945.1 Trachelipus rathkii
TCCCTCAGTCACTCGACACACTCTTTCGACCAAAATACCAGCATATACCTTCCCTACAACACTCAATAAACTTATTCCCCTATAATTTCTACAGTTCCCCTTTTCTCCCTTACCCTTATACAAGGGTACTATTACCGCTCTCCTCCAATCCCTTGGAACTATGCCCTCCATAAACGCTTTATTACACAACTTCCAAATCCAATCAATCACCATCTCGCCTCCGCTCTTGATCATTTCACTAGTAATTTCATCTATACCTGCAGATTTACCATTCTTCAACTTTCTCACCCTACCCATTACCTCCTCCTTACTAATAACCTCATCCCCAAAATACCTATTCCTTCTTGCACCATCAAAACCGCACACATTCACTAACACCTCATCATTACTGTTAATATTGTGCAGATTTTCGAAGTGTTCTTTCCACACTCCCCTCACATCCATTTCATCAGTTACAAAAGCACCATCCCTATTCATTATTCTAAGCAGATTCCCCTTATTCTCATTCTTACTTCCTTCCAGAAGAGCTTCCTATTTCCTTGTATGTCCTCATTCATCCTCCTTCCAAACTGTTCATTTACCTCTTGTTTTCTCCTACGTATACACCTTTTAGTATTTCTTTTTTCCTCCTTATATAATTCCAAGCATCTTTCTTTTGAATCTTCATCATTTGCTTTTAGTACATTCAACCACGCTTCTTTTTTACCTTTAACCGCTTTCATCACCTCTTCATTCCACCATTCACTGTTAACATTCTTACTTCCTACTTTAGCACATCCACACACTTCCTTTGCACTACTAACAATTGCTTCCTTCATTTGCCCCCAGATTTGCTCAGTATCAACTTGTTCACATTCAACCGATTTACTAGCGAGCGCTCTTACATACTTATCCTTATTATCTTGCACACTTAACTTCTCACTCTTAATTTTACCTACTTCCTTTCGTATCACCTTCCTCTCCATCCAAGCCCCACACTAACTTAATTTTACATAGAACAACATAATGATCCGATAATCCCATTCCTAAACCCCTAACTGATTTAACATCCAACACATACTTCAACATCTCCTTCTTCACCAACACTAAATCAATCATACTTTTCACTTCGATACCATCTCTACCTACACCAACTCTAGTATACTTATGGATACTCTTGTGTTTATACTTACACACATACCTCTCTCTTCACAGAAATCAATCACCTTCCTACCATTCTCATTTTCTCCCGCCACCCCAAAACCACCTGTTATACCATCCCTTTTTTGATCACCTATCCAACCATTCAGGTCCCCCAAAACTATCAATCTGAAGCTCCTACTCACCCCATCCAGAACATCATTCAGATTATCCCAAAAAATCGTACTCTCTTCAACGTTTCCCTCAGATGGACCATACGTCACATACCTTGACCTTTTCAAACTTAAATTTAACCATTAGAATTCTAGGACTCACACAATCAAAGTCTACCATAGCTTCATACCACAGGTCACTCATCAAAATTGCAACTCCTTCTCTTCCTCTCTCATTCTCTTCCACACCAGCACGCACACACCATCTCATTTTCACCGTTTCCTTTCATTTTTGTTTCAGTCACAGCGAGCAAATCAAATTTGCCCTTTCTAAATACATCCATCACCTCTCCTCTTCTCCTCAACATTTATTCTTCTGACATTCCATGTACCCATACGATTCATACAATTTATGGGATGAGAAAACCGGGTGCTTTAAAAACTACCTTCTCCGAGGCCTGCATTCCTAGCAAGAGATAGGTGGTAGTGGGCAGCCAACCCAACTACCACCGCCCCTTAGTCGACTTCTACGACACGCAGGACATACGATGTGGGAAATTCTTTCTCCCCCGCACACAGGGATATGAGTAGTAGGGATGTCTGTAAGGTGTTATCTAGAAGTGGGGTGTGTACTTTAATCATGTGTATATGATATGTGGATAAATGGTGGTTAGTAATATGTTGCCTGGAGGATGAGTGTGTGAAGAATATGAACGCAAAAGAGAAAGGCGCACCATTAAAAATGGGAGGTAATTTCATCGTTCGAGTATGCGTGTACTCTCCTCATATTATATATATATATATATATATATATATATATATATATATATATATATATATATATATATATATATATATATATATATATATATATATATATATATATATATATTTTTTATATATATATATATATATATATATATATATATATATATATATATATATATATATATATATATATATATATATATATATATATATATATATATATATATATATATATATATATATATATATATATATATATATATATATATATATATATATATATATATATATGTTAGATTTTATATGTTTCATATTAATAAAATTAAATGAATCTTTGGTTTTAACTAGGTTTAAACCTTTATTAAAACCATATTTTCCAATGTTTGGGTTTTAATTGATTTTTAACTGGGTTTAATAAAATTTTTAACTAGGTTTGATATTGTTTTATTGGGTTTTTAATTGAATTTTAATGCTGTTTTAAAAAGTGTTTTCAGAATGGGAAGATTCTAGTGGCTTTTGTTTTAATTATTCAACTCCTACTTGGGGGGGTGGGGAGTAGGGGTCTAGGTTTTTCGTATCAATTAGTCAATTCCTATTTCAGAGTCTAAATCCTATTTGACATGTGGTTTCAATTCATCAACTCTTACCAGGAAGACCAGGGTTTTCGTTTCAGTTCACCAAATCTTAGGGTTTTTCGTTCTAATTTCACCACTGCACAACATCTCTCTCTCTCTCTCTCTCTCTCTCTCTCTCTCTCTCTCTCTCTCTCTCTCTCTCTCTCTCTCTCTCTCTCTCTCTCTCCCTGTGCTCTCCGATTAAATAAGTTATCACTGTTTCAGTGGACATTTCTGTTTCAGAAAATTTTCATTTCACCTTTCCTCTATTAAATTTAAAAACCCCTTTATCTATACAAATTTTCACCTCAGATTGAGTCTACTACTACTACTACTACTACTACTACTACTACTACTACTACTACTACTACTACTACTACTACTACTACTACTACTACTACCACTATTACTACTACTACTACTACTACTACTACTACTACTACTACTACTACTACTACTACTACTACTACTACTACTATTTCATATTTCAATATTATTGCTATCTGAGACACTCCTCCATCCTCAGCTTGAGTCATGCGACTCCTTTATTGGGGGAAAGGGGGGGGATAGAAATGTCCTTTTAAATAAAGTTGTAAGTGAGTGGAATAAACTTCGGCCAAAAAAAACATTTTTCCCTCTTTTTTTATTTCTAATCTTTTGGGTTTCTTTTTATTTATTGTTTATATGAGTAAAAAAGTTTTGTAATTGCAAAATGATAAAAGTATTAAAATAAATAAGTAAAAATATAGTGTAATATAATATAAGGAATGGAAAATTTAAGTTACGAACACACACACACACACACACACACACACACACACACACACACACACACACACACACACACACACACACACACATAAGAGTTATATATATATATATATATATATATATATATATATATATATATATATATATATATATATATATATATATATATATATATATATATATATATATATATAAATATATATATATATATATATATATAAATAATAATAATAATAATAATAATAATAATAATAATAATAATAATAATAATAATAATAATAATAATAATAATAATAATAATAATAATAATAATTAATAATAATAATTATCAAAGAAATAAGTTTGATACAAATAGTTTACAGCTTAAAATTAGGGTTGGCAGAAAACCGTAATTTCCGCACCACATGGCACCACACGGCACCGCATCACCAGGTATTTTTCCCCTCACTGTACCGCACCGCACCAAGAGACTAAAATTATGTACCGCACCGCACCAAGAGACTAAAATTATGTACCGCACCTTATTTAATTAATTATAAGATTGATTATTATCTAACTTTTAATTTTGTATTTTGTTGTGCATTTTGTTTATTGCTGGCTCAATTCCTTGAGTGAACCAACGTATTTGTTTTCAAGGCAAACGTTAAAGCAATATAATCATTATTGAATAACACATCCGTATCTGCATCTTTGTCCTTTAAATTTGACATCCGATATTCGTATTGGCATATTCTTGAAAATTTAAGCTTGACACCCGACATCCAAAAATACCTATTTTAAATTTTAACATCCGGCATCTCTACGTACATATATTCTTCAAGTATGACATCCGACATCAGAATCTACATATTTTAAATTTTGACATTGGACATCTCCTTCCACATACTCTTCAAACTTGATATCCGAATCTACCTACCTACTCTTGAATATTGACATCCGATATCTCAGTCCATATATACAATTCAAATTTAACAACCGACATCTCCATCCACATAGCCTTAAATGTGACATCCGACATCCGCATCTATACACTCTTAAATTGTAACACAAGATATATCAAAAACACTAATTTTTTTTACTAATCATCATATCTTCAAAATATACAACAGCATTCTCAGTAAATTTGTTAGATTCAATTATAAATATCCCCATCATCTTACGCATACTGCAAAAATATACCAACGAATTGATGGATGAAGTGACAAAAATGTCACAAAATTTCCAACTCTGAAATGACATTATTTATAAGAAAGGAGCTTCCAAAATTTATTTTTATAATAAGAAATTAGTTCAAAATATTCGTTGTGACAATTTTTTCATTTTTTTTTGTGGTGACATTTTTGTCATTTTTCCTTTGTGATATTTTTGTAATTTTTCTGTATTGATATTTTTGTTATTTTTTCTTTGTGACATTTTTATTATTTTATCGTTGTGACATTTTTTTTATCTTTTCGTTGTGATACTTTTATTATTATTACTTTTGGACATTTTGGTATTTTTTTCGTTGAAACACTTTTCGTCACCTATTCATTGTGACATTTTTTTTCCTTGTGACATTTTGTAACTTTATTTTTTGACATTTATTCGTGTTCCATGTTTGTTAATTTTTCGTTTTGACATTTTTTAAAACTTTTTATGATGACATTCATGTTACTCTTTCCTTGTGACATTTTTGTCATTTCCCACTTGGAATATTTATATCATAATTCCATTGAAAATTTTTTGTTAATTTTTAATTTTGACATTTTTTTACAATACAGTGACACGTGGGCAACTTAATAATAATAATAATAATAATAATAATAATAATAATAGCGCACGAAAACGCGAAAGCGTTTCAATGATAATGCGAAAACGGCTAAACACCCACGAGGGGCCAACGAAGCTACCG
>JABUQX010147889.1:0-12500 GCA_015478945.1 Trachelipus rathkii
ATATATATATATATATATATATATAAATATATATATAAATATATATATATATATATATATATATATATATATATATATATATATATATATATATATATATATATATAAGGAGCGTATATATAGGGTAGGTAGGGTAGGTAGCTCCTACCCAATATTTCTGAGTTTTTTTAATAAAATAAATTAAATTGTAAACTTAATTAAATTATTAAAATTTTATATGAAATTGAAAATAAGAAAATATTTTATAAAATTAAAAAAAAACAACTACTTTAGTAATAACGGTTATAATAATTAAATTAATTTGGAAATTTTCGCTCCTACCCTATTCCTAAGAGTGAATTTCTTTGTTATCGGCGTACGTAAGAATTTAATTTCTCCTATAGTTTTATAATGGTCAGGCCAGCAAACATACCCGTCCTGCCAGACGTAAAAAGAAAACATCGTACACTTATATATATATATATATATATATATATATATATATATATATATATATATATATATATATATATATATATATATATATATATATATATATATATAATACTAACTATATATATATATATATATATATATATATATACGACAAGTTTCTCTTACGTATCAAAAGGATGGCAGCATCAGTGTTTATCTTGAAGTCCATTGCTTTGGTTATTAAATATTATTTTTATTACATTACTTAAGTGATATTTATCTTTATATAAATAAAATAATTAAAATAGTGCATAATGGAAGTAAGTAGATTTTTTTTATTGAAAAATAGCTTTAAAAGCTTATCTAAGGAACAAAAACTTAATTTTAAAAAATCTTTTAAGGCCTACGTTTCTTTATTAATAACAGATAAAGTCAATGTTCAGAGAAGATTTCCTCTTGTTTATTATTATTATTATTATTATTATTTTTATTTTTATTATTATTATTATTATTATTATTATTATTATTATTATTATTATTATTATTATTATTATTATTATTATTATTATTATTATTATTATTATTATTATTATTATTATTATTATAATAATAATAATAATAATAATAATAATAATAATAATAATAATAATAATAATTTAATGTGATTATAATTATAATTTAATAATAATAATAATAATAATAAAAATAATAATAATAATAATAATAATAATAATAATAATAATAATAATAATAATAATAATAATAATAATAATAATAATAATAATAATAATAATAATAATAACAATAATAATAATAATAATAATAATAATAATAATAAATAAAAATAATAATAATAATCATAATAATAATAATAATAATAATAATAATAATAATAATAATAATAATAATAATAATATATATATATATATATATATATATATATATATATATATATATATATATATATATATATATATATATATATATATATATATATATATATATATATATTTTTTTTCTTTTAACAATAAAAAATATATATATATATATAAATATATATATATATATATATATATATACTATATATATATATAGCTGCCTACCCAATTATAATCTTCAAGATACGCCACTGATATATATATATATATATATATATATATATATATATATATATATATATATATATATATATATATATATATATATATATATATATATATATATATTCGCATGTTTCCAAATATTTGCATTGACTTTCGCATTCACAAATATTAAAAATAAATTATTTGTATTCGCACTCGGAAACTCTTGATGCTATTAGAAAATGTTCTGACGGAACTTGTTAGAAAATTATCATCTTTTGTGAGAAATTGATTAGAATGAGCTGACTAGTGCCGTCTCAAGATAGTGACAGTAATTTGAGTCATAATCGAAATCTAGCAATATTAATATTGATAGGCTCGTACTTGTGAGTATATTCGCTCGAAATCAGCTGTTGAAGAAATTCCCCAATGGTAACCATAACCAATGTTGATTGGGATTATTTCAATATTATTTTCCATGACTTTGGAATCGTAATTATTCTCGGAAAGGAAGAATGATATCCAGGTTAAGAACTATCTAAACAGCAAACACAAGAAAAATGTAGAAAGGAAAATGAGTAATAGAGTAAAGGATCTCCAATTTCAGCTTTAAGAACGAAGAAGATTACTATTGAAACTAATATAAATGAAAACGAAAAATCATAAAGAATGGATATAGTAAATTTATAGAAATTATAGTAATGTATGATCTTCTGTTTCGTCACGTTGAAATTCTTGGTTTTGTAGAGCTAGCGAAAGTATTGGTCTCTTCAACACACTACTCGAAAGAAATACTACAGAGAAATTATTTGAAAGAAAAAGTATGATAGAATTGAAACTAAAGTTTCAGAATTAATAATCTCTATCAAATAATCATTCAAGTTAGCTTTCTTCAGCAGTTTCTATGTTTTCTCTGAGTATTCATGCCGTTGACAATTATTTCAGAAGCCAAATTTTGTGTCGTGCTCTGTACCTCTCACTGAGCGTCATACAAGTGAATATCTCAGGGACGTATTTAATTTAATGTTGCCGAAACGGAACTTATAGCCAGATGATGTTCACTGTGTCATGAGAGATGCTGGTGTCAATATAAAGAAAATTCTATTTCTTTCTTGAGTGAACAACACAAACTCCGTCAGCCATCAACATTAGAAATGTTGTGACATCTCAAACAAGAGTCAGCGAAGTTCTCTCAAAATTTAGGTCAATTGCGGCACACTTTCATCATTTGAGCATGGCTCAGTAAGAATTAAATAAAATAAAGGCCATAATTATAGTTCGCTAACTTTCAGTAATTTTTTTTTCTTTTACAATTGTCACCACCACTCACGGGCAGAGCCCTATTCAGGGAGAGGGTGTTGCACGACAAAATTTCAGCCGCTAGCGCCAATTACGCAAATGAGCACATACGCAGGCTTTAAAGTGAGGGAGATTAAATTCAGCAGGAAACACAGAAGATGAAGAGAATTCCACAGAACAGAGGTAGCAGGAAAGAAGGAAGCACCGCAGTGAACTAGCCTGGAGTTACCAATATCTACAGAAACTCGTGCGCAGACACAGCACCCCTTGTGCTACGAGGGCGCCATAAAGGTGGCGGTACGCGAGTGGTAAGCTCCCTCGAACACCTGCCGCTGCGGTACCTATAGAAAAGAGATAAAGTACCAACATCGTCGCTGCAAAGATAGAGGGTCAAGTGAACTGGAAAGTACAGAACAGTTTATAAGCCTTTTGGCTTTTGACTCGACCCTGTCAAAAGCCGAGTGAAACCAGAGCCCCCAGATGTAGAGAACGAATTGCTCCATACAAAGGGGCTGAGTGGGACCTTGTATAGCTGGGAGGTAACTGAAGAGGAAAAAAAGTCTTGCCGTCTAAACAGAATTCCCAATTTCTTTGAGGCCGCCCTAGCAACCGTTGTGATGTGAGGTTTACAAGACATTTTTTTGTTTATGTTAAGGCCAAGGATGTTTATATTGTCAACAGGAGAGACGAGAGAACCGTCGAAAGATAGCCGTAGAAGGTGTTTAGAGGAGATTTGTGAAGTTGAGTTTTTAAAAGAATTGAATTTCACCAGGTTGAGACTATTTCAATCGGAAATTCTATCAGGTCAACGAATAGAATCGGAAGGTTAAGACGAGGCAATTCTAAGTAAAAGAAGAAGGAGAAAGGAGTGAAATGAGTTGAAGAATGAAGGGTCGAGTCATCGGCATATGAGTGAATAGAGTTAGATGTGCAGGTGAGAAGATCATTAATGAAAAGTAAGAATAAAGTAGGAGATAAGACCGAACCCTGAGGAACACCACTATTGACAGAAAAAGAAGAAGTCGCTCCATCAACCACAGCCGATATTGATCGACTTTGGAAGAAAGCTAGACATAAGTAAGCAAGAGAAGGAGGAAGCAAAGGAGGAGCTTGAGCAGTGACGCATGCCATACCCGGTAAAATGCTTTGGATATTTCAAGCGCCACCACGCCAGTCTCCCGTAGTTCCTAAGAGCGGAAAACCATAAATCGGGGTTAAATAGGGAAGTATATCGCCAGTAGACCTTGAACGCCGAAAGCCGTACTGGCGATCGGAAGAGAATGAGATTCAAGATGGTCTAAGAAGTGAGAGATTAAGAAGGGGTTTCAAAGATCTTAGATAGAATACAAGTGAGAGCTATAGGGCGATAGTTAGAAAGATCAGAGCGGCTTCCTTTTTCGGAACAGGTTGAACATGTGCGTGCTTCCAACAATGAGGGAAAGTGCTAGTATTGAGACATAGAGATATAGTTGAACGACGTGCGGGGTCAGCACGTAGCACATTCACTCAAAACTCGGAGGGAGGAATGCCATCCGGGCCACCCGCCTTCCTATCGTTCATAGATTTCAGGAGCCCCATGCACCCTATCAAATGTAATCACAGGCAAAGACATTGGATACCTGAGAGGAGAAGGAGGAGGAGGAGGAGGAGGAGGAGGAGGAGGAGGAATGCCAGAATCGTCCAGGGTTGAGTTAGAGGAAAATAGGAGGCCGAAGAGATTGGCCTTTTCAGTTGGAGAGTTAGCAATAGAGCCATCAGATCGAATAATAGGAGGAAAGGATGATTTACAGAAGTTGTTAGAGATGTTTCTGGCAAGAGGCCAGAAAGATTTGTCAGTAGGAGAACCAAGGAGGTTAGCGCACTTTCGTTTGATGAAAGCCCGCTTTGCTCGTCGAAGAGTATACCTGCAACGATTTCTAGCTGAGTGAAAATTAGCGAGAGTGATAGGAGAACGAGAATTTTTCCACTCCCGATACGCGCTGTCTCTAGCCTGAATGGCCAGAGAACAAGCACGATCGAACCATGGATTATGAGGAGAAAGATTTAGTCGAAGAAGCAATGAACCTGCTCATCCCGTCAACGATTACAGCTCCCACCTTAGTGGCAGAAGCCGAAGCGTCATCAGAGTCAAAGCAGTCATTCTAATTATAGTTAGCTTAGAAGTGACGCAAGGCCCCCCAATCAGCCCGATCGAAGTGCCAGAAAAAAACACATAGGGCAGGATGGAGATGTTGGAGAGAAAGTATTAAAATTAAGAGATATAAGGTTGTGGTCAGATTTACTAATGGTAGTGAAGGTGGTGTATTTATAAAGAGAAGGACTAGTGGTGAAACATAGGTCAAGTGTGTTCAAGAATTGGTTAGGACGATCCGGAATGTGTGTGGGTTCTTTAATTAGTTGCTCCAGTTCGTTGAGAATGCTGAATGATTCGGCCTCCTCTCCACCTAAATCAGTATGAGAGAACCCCTACCATTCAGTGCTGTGTACATTGAAATCCCCTAAATAGAGGACCTCAGTATTTGTATAAGAAGATATAACAGTCTCGTGAGAAGTAGTAAGATATTCAAAGAAAGAGTGAAAATCTGTTCTGTTAGAACAGTAGCAGAAGCACAAGATTATTGTAGTAGAAGGAAGAAAGATTTTGAGTCACAGAACATCAAAATTAGGAGATTCGAGATTCACGAGACGTGTTACAGGAGTATTAATGTTTTTATAGGCACACACTCCATCCTTCAGACGGAAATTATGAAGTAAGTTATAGTTGGATACATTAAACGAGTTAGAGGATGAATTCTTATTCTTCTGAGTCTCAGACAAGAGCAAAAGGTTAGGGTTAGAGTTAGAGAGGTGATATTCCACAGAGGCAAAGTTAGAGTTTAAGCTGCGGATGTTGGTAAAGTTAATGAAAAGCCCGCGCCTACGCAAATCTGCCATCTTTCACACACACTCGACACACACACACAAACACGCACGCATACACACACACATAACGTTACTCTGAAATTATGTTAAGGTTGCAAGAACTTAATGAATTTCTCTGCAAGTACGTCTGGTCTGAAGATAAAATAAATGTTTTCCTACCAAATGACAATTCTATTCTAACCATGTGTATCATTGTACAAAAATCATTTAAAGATATTATGATAATCAGCAATCACTTGTTTGTCATCCTCTCGTAATAACTCTGAAGAGAGTATTAATATCCTCAGACAATGGCAGTCAAGGAATAAAAATGATGAGAGAGACGATATTAAACACTTTCTCTCCTCTAAATTTATGGTTCGGTTACATTTGTTATTGTACCATTGATGATGGGACAATGAACATCGTAAATGGAAAACTATTTGTTTACCTATCACTCGTTAATTTTGACTAACCTCGGAATATGAATATCAGACTTGCTAAGCGTGTTTGTACTAAACGTAAGTGATCCTACATCGTTAATTTTCTTCCTCCAAAAAATAACTTTTGTAAACCTGCCATTCCTACTCTTATTCGCTCGGATGAATTTGTAGTCAATACACACTACTGAAGGGGCTATATATATATATATATAACTATATATATATATATATATATATATATATATATATATATATATATATATATATATATATATATATATATAGGATATATATATATATATATATATATATATATATATATATATATATATATATATATATATATATATATATATTCACCTTATTCACCATCCCCTCTGGTAGATCTGTATTGACCTGTCAGGTGTCGCCTCTGCAGAACCTCCTCCAGAGGTTTCTATCTTCTTACATTCTTCTCTCCTCCACATCCACCAAAGACACTCCTCTAACGTTCATCGCATCTTCCACCGCATCCCTCCATCTTTTCTTCGGTCTGCCCGCAGGTCTACGGCCCACCGGCGTCCACTCCAGCATCTTTCTTGGTCCAGTTTCCTCTTCCATTCTCTTGAGGTGTCCATACCATCTCAGTTGATTCTGTTGTATATGTTTAGTTATTGATCCAATTCTCAGCTCTCTCCGTATTTCCTCACTTCTCCGCCTATCTCTCAGGGTAACTCCCTCAATCAATCTCAGCACCCTCATCTCCGCCGCCTCCACTCTTCTCATTTGTGTTGTGTTCAGTGCCCAGCATTCCGATCCGTACACTAGTAATGGTCTCAGTATTGTTTTATATATCACCATTTTCACTTCTTTTGGTATATCTGTTTCTTTCAGTACTGGGTATAATGCTCCTACGTTCTGAGAGAACTTCTTTATCCTCTCGCCTATCTCTCCTCCTTGACCTCCTTTCCCTTCCATCATCACTCCCAAGTATTTGAACTTATCCACCTGATGTAGTCCTCTTCCTTCTATATTGATGTTCAGTTCTGTTCTTTCCCTAGCTATTCTCATTACCTCCGTCTTCTCCGTGTTCATCTTCATACCGATTTCTCCCATTTGGGCATCCCATCTGTTCAGCATTTCCTGCAGGTCCGCTCCCTCGCCTGCTATCAATGCTGCATCATCTGCGTATAGTAGTGTGTGTTCATTGTCTACGGGTCTACATATTCTCTTCAGTCCGTAGTCCATGTATAATATGAATAGCAGGGGCGAGAGAGTATCTTATTTCTTGTACGGCAGTATGTACTTTTTATTGCTCTTTTTAATTTTTGTGGTATTTCATACTCTTGTTCGTCCAGTGCTCTCCATAGCTTTTCCCTATCAATCCTATCAAAGGCTTTTTCAAAGTCTACAAACGCCACATCTGCTCCTTTATTCCATTCTATTGTTTTTTCTATCATCATTTTCATGTAGAAGATTGGATCCATTGTACTTTTTCCCGCTCTGAAGCCATACTGCCAACTTCCTAGTTTATCTTCAACTTTGATTCTCAGTCTTCTTTCCAGTATTCTCTCGTATATTTTACTAGCAACATTCAGTAAAGCTATCCCTCTGTAGTTGTTACAAATTCTTTTGTCTCCTTTCTTGTATATAGGGCAAATCACCGCTCTACTCCATTCGTCAGGTATTCTCTCTTTGTCCCATATCTCATTCAGTAATTCTAGTAGCCATACTTCCACTCCTTCTCCAGTCTTGTATAATTCAGCATTCAGTCCATCGGTTCCTGGGCTTTTTCCATTTCTTAGCGTTTTAATTGCCTCTCTTATTTCCTCCAGCAATATCCCCTCTGTCCTTTCTCCTTCTTCCACCACATCTCGTTCCCTCTCCATCTGCACCTCCTCAACCTCAAATCTCAACAATTCCTCACAGTATTCTCTCCATCTTTCCATTACCTCCTCCTCCCCTACAAACGTTTCTCCCTCCTTATTCATTATGACGGGCGTTTCTGGTTCTTTCGAAGTTCTCGTACTTTTAGCCAATCCAAAGATTAATTTTTTTGTTCCCATTATGTTCTCCTTCAGTTCCGACCCTATTTTTACCCATGATTGCTTCATACTCCTTCTTTTTATCCTTTCTGCAATGTTTCTGGCTTCAACATAATCCAATCTATTTTCTTCAGTTTTTACTTTCATCCATTTCCTGTATGCTCTATTCTTATCACTTATGGCAGCCTTCACTTCATCGTTCCACCATGCTGTCTTTTTCCTCCTCCCTCTACTTATTCTCTTTTCTCCCAGGACCTCTTTTGCTGTTCCCATCATATTTTCCTTAAATTTATTCCATTTTTCATCTATTGTTTCTCTCATATTTCCCACTTGCATCTTTCTTCTTTTTAAGGTCTCATCAAATTTCTCCTTTGTTGCCTGGTCCTTTAGCTCTTCTAGCAGATATCTCTTTTTAACTAATTTCCTAGGCTTATCTCTCTCTCTCCATCTCAGTATCCCAATTACCATCCTGTGGTCCGAATCCAAGGATACGTTCGGTAGGCTCTTCACGTCCATAAATATATTCTTTTTATTGGTCAAAACTAAATCTATCATTGATTTTTCCACGTATCTTTCTAAATCCGCACTCCTTCTGTACCAGGTCCACTTTTTACTTTCTTCATGTTGGAAGTATGTGTTCATGAAAGTTAATCCGTTTCTCACTGCAAAATCTATCATCAGTTCCCCCTCTTCATTCCTGTCTCCCACTCCGAAAGCCACATGACTCTCTCTTCTCCCTCTCTTCTAGTTCCAATATGTGCATTCAGGTCTCCAATTATGATCTTTGTCTCTCCTCCAATCCTATCGTACAGCAGTTGAAGTTCTTCTCTAAATCTCTCCTTTTCCTCCCTTGGTCTTCCCCTATGTGGGGCGTATGTTTGTATTATACTTAATCTCTCTCCTCTGACCTTCATCGTAATAGCCATCAATCTTTCATTTATCAGTATCGTTTCTGTTATATTCTTGTAGATATCCGGTTTCACTAAGATCGCCACACCGTGTCTTTTTTCTTCTTCCAATCCCTTATATATCAGTACATAGTCTTCATGTATTCTCCTAGTACCCTCTCCCTCGTATCTCGTTTCACACATTCCCATCACGTCCAATCTTCTCTCCTTCATTAAGTCTACAATCTCCTCCTCCTTACCTCTCAACGTACTCACGTTAATTGTGCAAATCCTATAGTACAAATCCTTATTTCTTAGTCCAATTTCTCGCCGGTTCATCAACCTTGGATCAGTCCTGTTCCGAGGCATCACATTGGGTTCTTGAGCAAGTGGGATTTCGGGTAGCGGCTTGCTGGGCCTGTCCTACCCTAGCCAGAGCTCCGTTAGTGTGAGTCAGTATACAACTGAAGAGCGTGGATTTATGTGTTTATCTATATATATATATATATATATATATATATATATATATATATATATATATATATATATATATATATATATATATATATATATATATATATATATATATATATATATATATATATATATATATTATCAGTGGCGACTCCGTAACTTTTTACTACTCGTGTTCTCTCTCTCTCTCTCTCTCTCTCTCTCTCTCTCTCTCTCTCTCTCTCTCTCTCTCTCTCTCTCTCTCTCTCTATATATATATATATATATATATATATATATAAAAACAGATATATATATATATATATATACTATATATATATATATATTTATATATATATATATATATATAATATATATATATATATATATGTATATATATATATATATATAAATATATATATATATATATATATATATATATATATATATATATATATATATATATATATATATATATATATATATATATATATATATATATATATATATATATATATATATATATATATATAGTATAAATATATGTTTAATAATCTTGTGGAGTGTGGACGTGTTTGAAAGTGCTCCCGGTTGAAAGTTTATCTTTATCTTATTTGGCGTTATTGTTATTATTGTTATTATGTTCTGTGTTTAGTGAAAGTGTGTGTGTTTTTTCAAATCTCATTTTGTTTTAATTGAAAGTTTTATTAAATTGTATCAAAGTGAAATTAATCATTTATTCGTTTCGGCGAGGTTTAAAGTTTGGAGTTTTTCACTTTTTTAGTTTTTAAATTTTTTTAATTTTTTTCTTTTGTAGGTTTTAATAAATTTTAGGAAGTGTAGTAAAGTTGTTTAGGTTTAAGTTTTATTTTTTCAGTGTATAGTAGTATATTTTTTATTTAATTAATTTTAGTACTTAAATTTTTAAGTTAGGATTTAGTTTTTCATTTTTTTTTTCTTTTAGTTGTAGGTTTTAATAAATTTTAGTAAGTGTAGTAAAGTTGTTTAGGTTTAAGTTTTGTTTTTTCAGTATATAGTAGTATATTTTTATTTAATTAATTTTAGTGCTTAAATTTTTAAGTTAGGATTTAGTTTGTTCAATTTTTATCCCGATTTCTTCTTTTGTTTTAGTCTGTTTTTGTCTATTGTTCTTATTTGTGTGTGTGGAGTGTGTGTGTGTGTGTGTGAAAGATGGCAGATTTGCATAGGCGCGGGCTTTCTATTAACTTTACCAACATCCGCGGCTTAAAATCTAACTTTGCCTCTGTGGAATATCACCTATCTAACTCTAACCCTAACCTTTTGCTCTTGTCTGAGACTCAGATGGCTAAGAATTCACCCTCTAACTCGTTTAATGTATCTAACTATAACTTATTTCATAATTTCCGTCTGAAGGGTGGAGTGTGTGCCTATGTAAACATTAATACTCCTGTAACACGTCTCGTGAATCTCGAATCTCCTAACTTCGATGCTCTGTGGCTCAAAATCTTTCTTCCTTCTACTACAATAATCTTGTGCTTCTGCTACTGTTCTCCTAACAGAACAGATTTTCACTCTTTCTTTGAATATCTTACTACTTCTCACGAGACTGTTATATCTTCTCATCCAAATACTGAGGTCCTCTATTTAGGGGATTTCAATGTACACAACACTGAATGGTTGGGATCCTCTCATACTGATTTAGGTGGGGAGGAGGCCAATCATTCGGCATTCTCAACGATCTGGAGCAACTAATCATAAAGAATCCACATTTCGGATCGTCCTAACCAATTCTTGAACACACTTGACACAGTGCGTATCGGGAGTGGAAAAATTCTCGTTCTCCTATCACTCTCGCTAATTTTCATTCAGCTAGAAATCGTTGCAGGGATACTCTTCGACGAGCAAAGCGGGCTTTCATCAAACGAAAGTGCGCTAACCTCCTTGGTTCTCCTACTGACAAATCTTTCTGGCCTCTTGCCAAAAACATCTCCAACAACTTCTGTAAATCTGCCTTTCCTCCTCTTATTCGATCTGATGGCTCTGTTACTAACTCTCCAACTGAAAAGACTAATCTCTTCGGCCTCCTATTTTCCTCTAACTCAACCCTGGACGATTCAGGCATTCCTCCTTCTCCACCTTCTCCTCTCAGGTGTCCAATGTCATTGCCTGTGATAACATTTGATCGGGTGCATGGGCTCCCTGAGATCTATGAGCTGGAAGGCAGGGCCCGGAAGGCATTCCTCCCCAAGTTTTTAGAGGTGCCTGGCAGCCTAACGTTAACATATTTGTCTCAATATATTACTTTCCCTCAGTGTCAGGCTTGAATGCCAACCTGTTCCGACATAAAGTAGCCGCTCTGAACCTTTTAACTAGCCCTATAGCTCTCACCTGTATTCTATCTAAGATCTTTGAAACTCTTCTTAACTCTCACTTCTTAGACTATCTGGATCTCATTCTCTTCTTTTCGATCGCCAATACTGCTTTCGGCGTTCGAGGTCTACTGGTGATATACTTTCCTATTTAACCGATTTATGGTTTTCCGCCCTTAGGAACTACGGGGAGACTTGCGTGGTGTCGCACATATCCAAACCATTTGACCGGGTATGGCACGCGTGCTGCTCTCCAAGCTCCCTCCTTTGGGTTTCCTCTTCTCTTTGCTTAGGTCTAGCTTTCTTTCAAGTCGCTCAATATCGGCTGTGGTTGATGGGGCGACTTCTTCTTTTTCTGTCAATAGTGGTGTTCCTCAGGGTTCTGTCTTATATCCTACTTTATTCTTACTTTTCATTAATGATCTTCTCACCTGCACATCTAACTCTTCCACGCATATGCATTCTTCAACTCATTTCAATTCTGCTCCCTCTTTTACTTCTAGAATTGCCTCTCGTCATAATTTTTCCGATTCTGTTCTCGCTGATCTGGATAGAATTTCTGATTGGTCGTCTCAACCTGGTGAAATTCAATTCTTTAAAAAATTCAACTTCTACAAATCTCCCTCTCTAAAACACCTTCTAACTT
>JABUQX010147889.1:25000-27500 GCA_015478945.1 Trachelipus rathkii
CAGGAAAGAAGGAAGCACCGCAGCGAACTAGCCTGGAGTTACCAAGATCCACACAAAACTCGTGCGCAGACACAGCACCCCTTGTGCTACGAGGGCGTCGTAAAGGTGGTGGTACGCGAGTGGTAAGTTCCCTCGAACACCTGCCGCTGCGGTACCTATAGAAAAGAGATAAAGCACCAACATCGCGCAGCAAAGATAGAGGGTCAAGTGAACTGGAAAGTACAGGACAGTTTATAAGCCTTTTGTTTGACTCGACCCTGTCCAAAAGCCGGGTGAAACCAGAGCCCCCCAGATATGAGAACAGTACTCCATACAAGGGCGGATGAGACCCTTGTATAGCTGGAGTAACTGAGAAGAGGAAAAAAAGTCTTGCAGTCTAAACAGAACTCCCAGTTTCTTTGAAGCCGCCCTAGCAACCGTTGTGATGTGAGGTTTCCAAGACATTTTTTGTTTATGTTAAGGCCAAGGATGTTTATATTGTCAACAGGAGAGACGAGAGAACCGTCGAAAGATATAGGAAAGTTAGAAGGTGTTTTAGAGAGGGAGATTTGTAGAAGTTGAGTTTTTAAAGAATTGAATTTCACAAGGTTGAGACGACCCCAATCGGAAATTCTATCCAGATCAGCGAGAATAGAATCGGAAAGATTAAGACGAGAGACAATTCTAGAAGTAAAAGAAGGAGCAGAATTGAAATGAGTTGAAGAATGAAGGGTCGAGTCATCGGCATATGAGTGGATAGAGTTAGATGTGCAGGTGAGAAGATCATTAATGAAAAGTAAGAATAAAGTAGGAGATAAGACAGAACCCTGAGGAACACCACTATTGACAGAGAAAAAGAAGTCGCTCCATCAACCACAGCCGATATTGAGCGACTTGAAAGAAAGCTAGACATAAGTAAGCAAAGAGAAGGAGGAAACCCAAAGGAGGGGAGCTTGGAGAGCAGTGACACGTGCCATACCCGGTCAAATGCTTTGGATATGTCAAGCGCCACCACGCAAGTCTCCCCGTAGTTCCTAAGAGCGGAAAACCATAAATCGGTTAAATAGGAAAGTATATCGCCAGTAGACCTTGAACGCCGAAAGCCGTACTGGTGATCGGAAAGAAGAGAATGAGATTCCAGATGGTCTAAGAAGTGAGAGTTAAGAAGGGTTTCAAAGATCTTAGATAGAATACAAGTGAGAGCTATAGGGCGATAGTTAGAAGGATCAGAGCGGCTTCCTTTTTTCGGAATAGGTTGGACATGTGCGTGCTTCCAACACTGAGGAAAAGTGTTAGTATTGAGACATAGAGAATATAGTTGAACGAGGGGCGGGGTCAGCACGGAAGCACACTCCCTCAAAACTTGGGGAGGAATGCCATCTGGGCCACCCGTCTTCCTATCCTTCATAGATTTCAGGGGCCTATGCACCCGATCAAATGTAATCACAGGCAAAGACATAGGACACCTGAGAGGAGAAGGAGGAGGAGGAGGAATGCCAGAATCGTCCAAGGTTGAGTTAGAGGAAAATAGGAGGCCGAAGAGATTGGCCTTTTCAGTTGGAGAGTTAGCAACAGAGCCATCAGATCGAATAAGAGGAGGAAAGGATGATTTACAGAAGTTGTTAGAGATGTTTTTGGCAAGAGGCCAGAAAGATTTGTCAGTAGGAGAACCAAGGAGGTTAGCGCACTTTCGTTTGATGAAAGCCCGCTTTGCTCGTCGAAGAGTATCCCTGCAACGATTTCTAGCTGAATGAAAATTAGCGAGAGTGATAGGAGAACGAGAATTTTTCCACTCCCGATACGCACTGTCTCTAGCCTGAATGGCCAGAGAACAAGCACGATCGAACCATGGATTATGAGGAGAGAAAGATTTAGTCGAAGAAGGAATGAACCTGCTCATCCCATTAACAATTACAGTTCCCACTTTATCGGCAGAATCTGAAGCGTCTTAAGAGTCAAAGCAGTCACTTCAATTATAGTTAGCGTAGAAGCAACGCAATGCCAATCAGCCCGATCAAAGTGCCAGAAAAAACGCATAGGGCAGGATGGAGCTGTTGGAGAGAAAGTATTGAAATTAAGAGATATAAGGTTGTGGTCAGATTTACCAATAGGAGCGAAATGGTGTATTTATAGAGAGAAGGACTAGTGGTGAAACATAGGTCAAGTGTGTTCAAGAATTGGTTGGGACGATCCGGAATGTGTGTAGGTTCTTTGATTAGTTGCTCCAGATCGTTAAGAATGCTGAATGATTCGGCCTCCTCCCCACCTAAATCAGTATGAGAGGACCCCAACCATTCAGTGTTGTGTACATTGAAATCCCCTAAATAGAGGACCTCAGTATTTGGATGAGAAGATATAACAGTCTCGTGAGAAGTAGTAAGATATTCAAAGAAAGAGTGAAAATCTGTTCTATTAGGAGAACAGTAGCAGAAACACAAGATTATTGTAGTAGAAGGAAGAAAGATTTTGAGCCACAGAACATCGAAGTTAGGAGATTCGAGATTCACGAGACGTGTTACAG
>JABUQX010147890.1:0-5000 GCA_015478945.1 Trachelipus rathkii
CTTAGCCCAGGTATTTTGTCAAATCAGAGGCGACTGCACTACCGCTGCTCTTACTCGCTCCACATTTTCTAGTGTTCTGATGGATCTGCATTGGCAATGTATATCTGTTCGTAGTGTACTACCAGTTGACTCTAATTGTCTAACCCAGGACCGAATTGTGTTCGCCTGAGGAACGGAATCGTTACGCGGAATGTTGAACCGTCGCCGAAAAGCTCTTTGCGTCGCGATCACAGAATTGTTGTTTTCATAAAACGCCCGCACGCCAAAGTCACGATGCACTCCCGTCCACACCATGTTCAATACTAAAATGGGAATGTCGGCGGAAGAAAACGAGACCGCGAGCATCTGCCTAACCCGACTCACCCCCCAACAGTGAACCCCAAAATTGATCATTTGGTTCTGCTGCAACCTGTATAAATGGACCTGTATCAGTAAAAGATTTTATTTTACAGCAAAGACACGAGAAAGTTTTAATTCTCTTTGACAAAATGTAGAAGTAGTCATATCCTGGCTTCATGAATAAACAAAAAGCAATATTTTTTGGGAAGATAAATTTATGCCTTGAATCCATGTGGAGATTCTTACCCTGCGTTCTTTTTTCGAAGAAACCCAATAAAATGAATTATGCTCAGGCGCAATTTTCATTACATGCCCTTTTGAACAGTTCATAAACTTTGGAATTATTTCATATTTTTAGAAAAAGTGAACAGCATCAATTTAATTTTTAACAAGTTCATTTAAAGAAAGCAAAGTCAAATTTATCTCTAAATAAAGTATTAAATAAGAGTAAACTAAACTCAAGATCGTACAACACAAAGAAACGTTACCTTAGCTTAACTAAGCTTAAAATTTTATCTTTTATATGTGATTTTTCCCCTCATGGTCGTGAAAATTCCCATACATCTTAACTGTGACCGTAGAAATTTACATATCCAGAAGAGAGTTATATATATATATATATATATATATATATATATATATATATATATATATATATATTTATATGTTAAAGTATATATATATATATATATATATATATATATATATATATATATATATATTTATATATATATATATGTATAGTTATATGATAGTTAACAACTATATAATAATAATAATAATAATAATAATAATAATAATAATAATAATAATAATAATAATAATAATAATAATATTAATAATAATAATAATAATAATAATAATAATAATAATAATAATAATAATAATAATAATAATAATAATAATAATAATAATAATAATAATAATAATAATAATAATCTCTATATTATATTTACATATCAAACTTATGAAAGTATTTGAAAGTAATTTACAATGTATAGATATCTCTTGGTAAAATGTTCTTATTTATTAACATATGATACATTCCAAATATTTACATATTTCCACTTTTGGAACTGCTTTCGGTTGTCAGTATATTTATATTTATTTTTCCTTTATTATTATTCATATTTTCAATGAATGAAAAGATTACTCCTTTATTAGCTACAAAAACTATTTATAGCTATAGTATATAAATCTACAGTACAAACTAAATATAAATATATATATATATATATATATATATATATATATATATATATATATATATATATATATATATATATATATATATATATATATATATATATATATATATATATATATATATATATATATATATATATATATATAGGTAAAACTTAAGTTTCTTTCTGACCTTCGATTTCGATATATCGAAATATATATCGATACCGATATCTATATATATATATATATATATATATACGGCTTATATATATATATATATATATATATATATATATATATATATATATATATATATATATATATATATATATATATATATATATATATATATATTTATATATATATATATATATATATATATATATATATATATATATATATATATATATATATATATATATATATATATATATATATATATATATATATATATATATATATATATATCAGGGTGTCTAAGTACATTTTTCAAGTACAAGCACAGTACAAGTACCTAGAATTGTTCAAGTACAAGTACAAGTACAAGTACTCTAGAATTTGTTCAAGTACAAGTACAAGTACAAGTACATGGTATCAAGTACAAGTACAAGTACAAGTACTTTATGAAAACTTGCATATATATATATATATATATATATATATATATATATATCAGAGTGAATATATATATATATATATATATATATATATATATATATATATATATATATCTATATATATATATATATACATGGTAGACTGGTGTTCTGGGGGGGTGTTCTGGGGGTCAGAACCCCCCCCGAAATTTTTTGATCCCGAACTTTTTTTAATTTATATAACTCAAACCAGTTTCTCCCTCATGCACATCTTAATCTCTCTCTCTCTCTCTCTCTCTCTCTCTCTCTCTCATATATATATATATATATTATATATATATAGATATATATATATATATATATATACATATATATATGTTACATATATGGTTGTTGTTGTTGTTAGAAGAAGATATGAATATATATATATATTATATTATATATATATATATATTGGTGCTATATAGCATATATATATATATACATATATACATATATAGATATGGTCAGCAAGTTTAGTATATCCGTATATGTATCCAAAAACCATAATGCCGCAGTAAAACTGAATACACAGGAATGCTTGGTCCGCTTAGCACGGGAAATGTAAAAAAAAAAAAAAAAAAAAAAAAAAGAGTTAAAAAAATATTTAGACAAACTACAATAGCTACAGCGAAATGGAATACATTTTTGGAATCCTGGTAAAATTTCACATAAGAAAATGTAAAAAATAATAATAATAAAAAAAAAATTATTGTTAATAATTATAGTAATATGATTAGAAGGCCTATTTAGAGACCTTTTATTGGTTTCTCGTTAAAATAAATAGACTTTCTATTAAAATAAATAGACTTCTATCAAATTTTGCTTTTTTTTTTTAACTAAAGAATACCCTACAAGGGTATACCACACCGATGGCAGGAGTCGGGCCTTCCGGGGAACTACGGGTAGGACTAATTCCCCCCTCCGGGAGGGTCTCCGGAACCCCCGCTTCTTTGGTATTTGGTGTCGCGGGGGTTCCTCTGCCCCCCTACGGGGGTATGGAAAACGTCCCCCTATGTTCCCGTCGGCTCGAGCCCCTAGTGTGCCGTTAAAGCATTTTCCTATGTGAAATTTTACCAGGATTCCAAAAATGTATTCCTTTTCGCTGTAGCTATTGTAGTTTTTGAGATATAATTTTTTTTTTTTTTTTTTTTTTTTTTTTTTTTTTTTTTACATTTTCCGTACTAAAATTGGACCAGCATTCCACCAATGTATTCCGTTTTACTGTAGCATTAATAGTTTTTGAGATACATATGACGGATATACTAAACGCTGGCCATATATATATATATATATAAATATATTTGTAAAGGGGAAGAATATATATATATATATATATATATATATATATATATATATATATATATATATATATATATACTATATATATATATATATATATATATATATATATACAAAATGTTAAACACTTTTCGACAAACCCCTTCCAATTCATTTTCCCTCATTTTTCATATTACAACGTTGCTTTTTACTTTTCCCGTTTTTTCTTTTTTATTTTATAATTTTTTAGTAAAGAAATTAACCATGCACTTTTATTTAAAGAAATGTTAATGATTTCATTAATGATGTTTTTTATTTATAAAATTGCTAAAAAAATAATTCAAATCACTTTTCTTCGACAAAAATTTATTACTTCCATTAACATTTTTCGCCTGGCAGTAAAGCTCTTCTTTAGAATCTTCTAGAAACGAAGTAAGTAGCTCATTGTTCTTAGATATAGGCTTATATGTGAATAAACATATCGATGATCAAACAAAGGAGCTTCTATTAAAATCCTCCTGGAGCCCACTCCCAAGCTATAAATTTCCTAAAATTTTAAAGTATCCATGGCTATCTTATTCTGAGCATGCAGGAGGAGCTTTCTGTAAAATATGCGTGCTTTTTTGCAAAGATTGCGTAGGAAAAGGCGGGCACCAGTTTACTGGCGCATTGGTTTCTGAGAAATTTACAAATTATAAGAAAGCATTAGGGAAATTTGATACTCATCAAAACACGGAGTACCATAAAACGTGCGTCATATTAGCAGATAATTTTTTACATATTGCTAAAGGGACCTCGTGTAATATTGTAAAGGAAATTGATAGTAATTTACAAATACAGGCTGAGGAAAATAGGCTAAAATTGAAGTCGATTATAAAGAGTATCATATTTTGTGGGAAACAAGGAATAGCATTGCGTGGGAAGGATGAGTCAGGAGATATTTTGGATAATAGTGCAGTTGATGGCAATTTTAGAGCATTGTTAAGATTTCACGTCGATGCTGGCGATCATTTATTACTGGAACACTTAAAGAAATCGCCTCAGGTATCTCTATATACTAGTCCTTCAATTCAAAACGAGTTAATTGAAATTTGTAGAGATATTATAAAGAAAAAAATTGTGAGCAACGTTAATAACGCTACATGTTTTTCCGTACTCGCGGATGAAACGACAGACACATCAAAAACTGAACAAATGACTTTATGCCTTAGGTATGTGGAGACTCAGTCTTTAAAAATTAGAGAAGATTTTCTTGAGTTTGTAGCCGTAGAAGGACTAACTGGAGAAGTTATCGCTAATGCAATTATTCATTCTCTTAAGAAAAATGGCATTTGCCTTAAACATATGATTGGCCAAAGGTATGATGGTGCTGCAGCGATGATGAGTGATGTTAAAGGAGTTCAGTCATATATAAGAGAAATTTGTCCAGCAGCATTATACGTTCATTGCAGTGCGCATGTATTAAACTTGGCGATATGTCATGCCTCTAAAGTAAAGTCTGTTAAATTGTGTTTGGGGGTCGTAAAAAGTGTAGGCAGTTTTTTCTCTCTCTCTCAC
>JABUQX010147890.1:15000-22500 GCA_015478945.1 Trachelipus rathkii
GAGAGAGAGAGAGAGAGAGAGAGAGAGAGAGAGAGAGAGAGAGAGAGAGAGAGAGAGAGAGAGAGAGAGAGAGAGAGAGAGTTGGCAAGACAAAAGCCCTAGACCACCTTTTCAAGGAATGCATTGCGAGTTGAATCACTCCAGTGTGAGCTATACTCCATTCAGTGGCGAACGACATACCTATAAAGAAGAAGCAACTGGGGCGGCGTCAAGTAATTCTGAAGGAGCCTCAGAATACCCAGAAGCTTGTTTGGAAAGAGAAATAATGTCATCTTTCCATTTAAGGTCACGCGAAGAAGAAACACCAAGATTATTAGGGACAGACAAAGGTTTGATTTGTGTGCTTGAAGAAGGTTTTATAGTTGTGTGGAAGATTATCATGTTTAGTAGAAAGATGAAGGAATTGAGTTTTTGTGGCATTGGAAACAACTTTGCTCTCAATGCCCCAATTAGAAATTCGAGAAAGAAAAGAGGTTAGTTACTCCAAGGCTGCCCTACTAGCGCAAAGTAATTGTTGTTGTGTGGGACATCTTTCAAAGTGAAAGGAGGAATGAAGGGTGGAGTCGTCAGCATAGGAGTTGATAGGTGAAGAAGTAATAGAGAGAATGTCATTAAATAAAAGTAGAAAGAGAGGTTAGAGAGAGGACTGAACACCAAGAAGCACCACTATTCATAAATTTAAAGGATGGACGGGAGGCCGTCTACAAAAGCTGCTATAGAACGACCGGAAAGAAAAATCAGAGGGAATGTCGCAATGAGAGGGAGGGATCTCGAAGGGGGGAAGGAAAGTTTAGATATCAAAACTTTAAGCCAGATTCTATCGATGTGTTTCGATATGTCTATCGCTACAGAGAAAGATTCACCAAAATGCTGAAGGGCAGAATACCACAAATCAGAAAGAAGAGAGAGAGAGAGAGAGAGAGAGAGAGAGAGAGAGAGAGAGAGAGAGAGAGAGAGAGAGAGAGAGAGAGAGAGAGAGAGAGAGAGAGAGAGAGAGAGAGAGAGAGAGAGAGAGAACGTGTGTGTTTCTTGCAAAAAGTCAAACTGCCCATCACAGATTACAAGAATTGAGATGCTTAGAAATTTTCCGAAAGAGGATAGATTCGAAAACCTTAGAAGGAGCAGAAGTTAAAGTGATAAAACGATAGTTTGAGGGTGAAAAGATATCCCTTTTTTCGGCCCAGGCTGAATGAGCGCGTTTCCAGCAAAATGGGAAGGTCAAAGTTGAAAGGCAAATACGAATTGCTTACAGAGGCAGGGTGCAAGCTCCGACCCACAAGTTTTGAGAATTACAGGTGGAATACCATCAGGATTGTACGCCTTCTTAGTGTTAAGCTTAAAGAAAGCAGATATAATATCTTTAGAAGAAATTGTAATGTTTGGTATAAATGAGTTGAAGAGGGTGGAGGAGTAGGAAAAACTCATTAATTGTTTAAAGTGAAATTAGAGACTAAAATTTGAGTGAAGAGTTCAACTTTCGCAGAAGGCATAACAGCAGCTGTGTCGTGTCGTCGAAGATACTAAAGGTGGGAAAGAGGAAAAAGCAAAGTCAGAGTTAACACTCTTTGCAAATCTTGAAAGCAGATCTTCTTCAATCTTTTCCTAAAATACAACACACACTTATTCCATCCTCTGCCGCTGGTGGAAAAGTTATATATTTCAGGAATGACATTTTGAGGACAAGTCTTGCAGTAGGACCCAACTTTGGACAGTTGGCGTTTCTGAATAGAAACCAGCACATTGTGTCAGTTTAGAAAAACAGATGTAGAACTGGATAAATACGCAGCAGTTAAATATCTATTTTTTATTCCCAATGCTGCAAAAAGCCACAGACTTACTTGGATTCACAAGAGTTGGCAAGTTCAAACCAAAAACCAATAAATCAAGGGTCCAAAATAAAGGCACTACATGAACTGATAATGGTTTTTCGAAAATACTTAACGGATAGGAAATTAGAAATATAGAGGGAGGAAGTATTTTCCTGACTTTACCAGTAATGTACATATAAGAATATAAATAGTAGTTAAGCATGGATTCAGAAACTTGGGCAGAGGAAGTATGAAATTAGAGAGTTCTGATGAATAGTGTCTGCTGTAATAACGATAGTATTAAACAGAGTGATGAAACAGTTGGACGGGAAGAAAAGGATTGAAAAGAGCAGAAGAGCTAATAAGGTGAAAATCCTTCGATTCCATATTTCTCTCATTAAGCAAACTTCTAAGATATTAGGTATTCTGAGACGTCTTCAGAATTCTTTCATACCGCCCCAGTTGCTTGTTCTGCATATGGGCTTTGTTGTCCTGTTAGAGAGTATTTATTCATCGAATATCTGGGATGGTCGTGCTTATACAGCTCTTGCTTTTTGCAAAAATTCGCAGTATTTCCTTCATAAAATGAAAACTATCTGTCCTTGAAACTTGATTCTTGTCTTATTTTATAGGAGATATTATTGCCTTGAAGTTTCACTCTCACCTTCATCTCTACAGCATCAACGAGCATGAGTTCACAGAAGAAAGACAAGATTTTTTAATTGGCCGCAAGTCTCATCAGATCACTTGCAGTAAGTTGCCATCTAATTGTCAAGTTTTACGCAGTGTGTTTTATAATATGCGCCAAGTTAAATTGAATTCCAGAGAACCTGCAGGACTTATAATACAGGAAGTTTTAATTTTTGGGAGAAAGCTAAGATACCAATCAGACACTTTAAAGATTGTGTTGCAAGGCTTGAAAAACTGTATGGAGAGTGGAGAAAACTCCAAAAAAAACTCTGCCAGATCTTCAAGCACAGCTTAAAATCAAAAAGTAGAAGCTTTCAAGTCAACTCTTGACGACCTATTTGACGTTGCTCATCAGGATGCACTGAAAAGCACTACTAAAGAAGACAAGCAGTTTTTGTTACTCCAGAAAGGAAAAGGACGTCCTGACTACATTGGAGGCGTTGGCATATTCGTAAAACCAAAAGAAAAGAGACGAGCAGCTGAGATGGCAAGATTGGCAAAATCAAGAGAAAATGTAGGTGAGTTTCGGAGTTTTCCCTTAATTTTTCTTTTTTTCATGTTATTTAGTACTACGTTGGTACATAGTTTGACATTAACTAAAACTTTTATTTATTACAATTTATTTACTTATTATTATTTTTCTGTTCAGATTAGTTGATTTGATGGCATTATCTGTGAGTGCTTAATGGTTTATTTTATTTTATTTGTTTTATTTTCAGAAAGATTTAAGGATGAAGATGTAGGACTGGAATCTTCACTAAGAAGCACATCAGAGGAAGAGGAGCCGACGAAAGAAGATATGGAAATGGAGGAGAATTTTCCAAACACAGAGGAAGTAGGGCTAGAAATAAAGAAGAGGAAGTATTCTCGTGGAAGTAAAGAGATTATTACTGAAAATTGCCTTTATTGCTAGATAGGTGTAGTATTTCTGATAGAGACAAAGTTCGAATAATATCAGTTACTGCAGAGGTGTTAGGTTATGACCCACTGAATTTAATTGTAAGTAGAAGTGTAATGCGACTCCACAGACATCAATTCCGAAAACGAAGGACTGAGCTTATCGAAAATAGATTCAAGAATTCCGATTTAGAGGGAGCTAGTGTGCACTGGGATGGGATATTTTTAGTAAAGAAAATGTAGAAATGGTAGCGGTTTTGATTAGTTGTGGGGATGAAAAACATTTGATAGGAGTTCCTCAGCTCTGAAAATAGCATAGGAATTACTGAGGAAAAAGATGCATTTTTAGCAGTTGAACAGTGGGGGGCAGTTGAAAAAATCCAGGCAATGTGTTTTGATAATACTGCAGTAAATATTGGTCGCTTCAGGGAAGCCTGCGTTTTGCTAGGGCAATTATTAGAGAAAAATCTTCTGTATTTAACATGTCGCCACCATATTTTAAAAGTTATTCTAAAAGCAGTTTTTGATTGTAAAATGGACACAACCACTGACCCTCAGACAGATGTTTTAAAAAATTTCAGACTGGGTGGTGTAAGGTAGACAAGACAAAATACAAAACTGTTATTGAAGATGAAAACATTAGATATGAAAAACATAATTCGGGCCAAATTTCAAGCTTTTCGAACAATTAAAAAATCAACAGCCCAGGGATGATTATAAAGAATTTATCCAACTTTGTTTCATTTTTTTAGGATGTCTTCCTCCATAAGACATTTTTTTCAGAGTACCTGGTGCTATTCATCACGCCAGATGGATGGCAAAGGCCATTTATTCTTTTAATATATATTATTTCTGGGATTAATTTTCATTAACAGATTTAGATAAAAAAGGTATTGAAGACATTTGTTTATTTATAATCGATATTTATGTAAAAGCGTGGTTCACCTCCCGTAAACTCACTTTGGCTAAAAACCAAAAAATACAATTATTAAAATCGCTTGTTAACTACAAGAAAAATGATAAAGAGGTTGCAGACAAGGCACCGTCTAGAATAATAAACCAACTATTGTATTTTAAGTCGGTGCAAGTTGCATTTTCATTTTTCGATGATACTCTGGAAAAAAAATGTCAAAAAAAGGATGGTTTTAAAATTAACGTCCGAAGAAGAAAAGGATGACGATTGTGATGATGATAAAAATGTAAAAGCTGTTAACAATCAGTCTAATTAATCTGATAATTGTAAATAATAATCAATATTTATCATTTCTTCCTTTATAATATATTATTTGTTCTAATTTTTATACCTTCTTTGTTCTTCTTCTCTCCTAATTCCTTCATTTTCAATTTGGATTTTACTATATTTACTTTTTTTTTTTTTTTGAGAACACTTTTAATTAAATCCCTTTTTAATGTACAAAATGAAAATAAAAAAAGCAAAATCTGGAAAGCAGAAGTAATTGAGTGTTGCAGTGTTTTTGGCATTTGCATAAAAAGTCCCTTTTGAGGAATCGGATCATATCCGGTCTTATAAAATGCTGGATAGCTTCAAATCTATAAGTTTTAACAAAAAGGCAGTGCCATTAAAACCTCAAGACAACAACATTTTCTATCAAATGAAATAAGAATCAAGTTTCTAGGACGAATAGTTTTCATTTTATGAAGGAAAAACTGCGGTTTTTGCAAAAATTCGCATCTATTCAAAACTTTGACCTCAATGAGGCACTGGTTAACGTTATCCAATTGAGCTGAAACTTTGCCAATCTCACTTTTAGCCAATTGGACACTTTTAGGGGGTCCCCCGGAAAAAATTCGAATATTGATTTTTGTGACCACTCTAATATAATATAATATATATATATATATATATATATATATATATATATATATATATATATATATATATATATATATATATATATATATATATATATATATATATATATATATATATATATATATATATATATATATATATATATAACATATATTTTCTTCTTTATATATATATATATATATATATATATATATATATATATATAGGCATACACAGGATTTTTTTCAGGAGGTGAGGTCTGGAATTATGCCGCCCCCCACATTCAGGATGACAAAAAAAATTTTAAGGGGAAAACTGAGAATCTTTATATTTCCCTTAGAATTTGAATGTGAGATGTAATGTACTAGAGAGAACTGAGAGATATGTTTAAGAGGATTAGGAATGCTGGAAAATACTTCAGCTCTGCATAAACCTAAAATTATTATTATGTGAATGTAAAAGATTATAAAATTTTATTTTATCAATACTTTAATGTTGGTTAATAACCTCTATCTTTTGTTTACGAAACCTACTTAAAGTTACTTTTTTTTTCTTTTTCTTTTTTAAATTTTGGCGTTCTTAGCAAAATCGTTATAGGTTCCGTAATTCCAATGCTTTTTTTGTAGGAATGTAATAGTAGGAAAACAATAATTATCAACAAAAAAGTTTTAATTTTTAATTAGACTTTACAGAACTAGCTGCAAACATCGTGCACTCCCAGATCCACCAGAATGGTCGATCGTTGTCGATTTCTAAAGTCAGGTCCTTCCTTATTAATAAAGAGTAAATAAAGCAAGTCCATTCAGACTATTTTCACTTGCTGTGTTCCTCAAAAACGTTTTAACTAATTTCATTTTAGAAAAACATCGTTCAACTGAATCTGAAGAAACAGGAAGTGCAGCAAATATTTTCAGCAGAATATATATATATATATATATATATATATATATATATATATATACTTTAGGCACATTATATAATATATATATATATATATATATATATATATATATATATATATATATATATACTATATATATATATATATATATATATATATATATATATATATATAATATATATATATATATATATATATATATATATATTTGGGAACAAGTTTTAGGCACATTCGTCTGATCCGGCGAGGGCACTTATGGGTTTTCTTGAAATCTTTTCCATTCTTGCCTCCATAATTCCCATTCTTCCAGGAATCGTAAAAACCAATCAAGTCTTTTGTGTAGAATTCGAACACTAGTTAAATTTTCTGCAAATGAAACGTCACAGTTAACTGGAATAACGTACTGAAGAGATGACACGGTATCATGGTGAGTTAAAAACCTTTCATATAGGGAGGAAATCATATCATCTAAACATGATGTATGATGTAAAAATTTTGTAGATAGTACGTCTCCGGGTTTGTAGAAGATAGATTGGGTCGATGCCTCTAAAGACCAATATTCTTTGTAATGTTATTTCGATATTTATAAGAAGAGCTGCCAGTTCCGGCAAAGATTCGAACATTTCGTGAAACTCAGAATCAGCATTTTCTCTGAAATGATGTTTAGTTTTTCTTGTAGTGTTTACTTGTTCAATTGCTCTACATATATCGATGCTTTTAGTTTGAAGGTATTTTGAAAGATTTTAGGTCAATCCAAACAATTTTGAAGTAACAACCAGAGCTGGAATGAATGATGATGTTCCAATGCTATTTAAAATTAATAATGCTCTTTTTGAATGTTTTCCTGACAAATGACTGACAATGCTCCATTGGTATAAGCATTTTCTTAAAAGTAGTAGTACAGCTTCATGCCTATCACAACATTTTGTTTCACAGGCCATTATTTTCATTCTCGTATTCTCACAACCTTGTTTCAATTTTTTATTTATTTGCTTTAAAACGGACGGAGGTCTCCTTTGCAATGGCTCGAAAAATGTGAATGTCTCTGATATTACACCCATCGTATTTTTAACAGCCTGGACTTTAAATGTTTCAGAGATGCACAAATTTAAGCAATGGCTTACACAGCAAGTGTACATTGCTTTGGGAAAGGATTTCCTTAAAATAACTTGGACACCCATAAATTCACTTCTCACGGACGAGGCTCCATCATAGCCCTTGCGTCTTAGATTGGCTTAATCAAGTCCAAGCTACATGGGCATTTCTTGTAACACTCTCGCTAAGCCTTGACCAGTGACGTCGTAAACAGACATAAATGAATAAAAGTCCTCTGTTTCAGCGAAAGGTTTGGTTTTTGAAATATATCTGAAAACTGTTCCACTTGGGACATA
>JABUQX010147891.1:0-5000 GCA_015478945.1 Trachelipus rathkii
TGTCGGACGCATAGAAAACAGCTGGGAAGGAAGAAACGAGAAGAGCAAGAGAAGGGATTGGAAACAGATTGAAGAGGACTGAAAACTTCAGAAGAGCTACTACAGAAAGCCTCAAATAGTTTTTACCTCTAAGGAAAGCGTATTGTATGTTGAAGAATGAATTGAAGCTAAATTATTGTTTAGAAGTAGCGGAGAAAATTTATAAACCTTAACTTACGAATATATTTAAAATATTTATTGAATCGAACATTTTGAAATTAAAATCAAAATTTAAAACTAAATCAAAATTAATATTTAAAAAACTTAAGAGGAGCAACAAAATTTTCTGTCCAGGTCTCTTAATTAATTTGTAATAAGAATATGCTTTTCACTAAAATAGTATGCGAAAGAAGAAAAATTTGGAAACTGTTATTTTAAATTATTAAGTATAACTAAATATGATTTTTGATTGCAAATTATTGGAGCTACTTCTAGGTGACTTTTGGTCGATATAATGGATGGATATTTCGGCGCAGTCAGGGATGATGATGATTTTCATTGCATGGTTCAAGGGGCTGGGAACCCTCTTTTATCATTTTTTTTCTTTCTTCCCGTGTACGGTTGTAGTTGTATTAAAAATACTTTCTAGCAGCCAACACCACCCTGCAGTCATGCGGGATATGTAAAAAAAAAAAAAAAAAAAATATATATATATATATATATATATATATATATATATATATATATATATATATATATATATATATATATATATATATATATATATATATATATATATATATATATATAAAGATATAGTAAAAACAAAATCTTTTAATATTACATGCAATATAGGTATTTTCACGTTATTTATACAAATTGTGTTCAAACAAGACTTAAAACAATAAAGCAGTAACAAAATAACGTTTACAGGAGGGATGACAGGCTTGTATGGGGTGCTTGCGATACTCCTTTACTACTTTGCGGTCTAAAGTGCATATATTTTAATAAAAAGATGAATTTTCTTTAGTAATAACATAAAATGTTTAATAATGAAATAGATTTTCTGGAAATAAATATATTATAAAAATAAATAACAACATTAAACAAAAAAAAATTATGAAAGAATAAAGTTTTTAAACAAAAGAAAATATAATAATTTAGGTTTACAAAGAAAATTGTGAAAATATAATTGTCGCAGCTCGCAGGTTAATTAAAAGGAATGATGTTCTCAAAATATTATAGTTAATGATCAAAATTTAGAAACGGGTTATAAGGAAAGATAATTAAAATATTAATGTATATATGTTTGAAAATAAAATGGAGTAAACAAATTATGAAATCACCTATCCTGCATAATCACAAAACTGTAAGTGCAACGTTCTTTGTTGTAGGGATAATTAAAGATTGATGTCCCAAGGTCACACAAAAGATATAAACACTAAAAGAAAATATCCGTTACGCAAAAGGCAATGGATAATGATACCTTGCATCACGCAATGCTTGAGATAAGCTAGAGATCTGATGTGTCTGTACAGAACTAAAGGTTATTTGAGAGATATAATTTAAATAATTTTCAGAAAATAAATCACAAACAATATAGCAGTTTAAGATCTCATATAAACGTAAGATTGTTAATATATGTTTTCAAGTTAATAAATAATTAATCATCAATTAATAAAAAAAATCTCTCATTTTTCCTTTTTCCTACAAGACCATATATATATATATATATATATATATATATATATATATATATATATATATATATATATATATATATATATATATATATATATATATATATATATATATATATATATATATGAGGTGAAAAGTCCAACTCCACGTACTTTTCGTTCACCCTGGATAACGCCAACGGAGCAATGGCTAGGGCAGGACAAGCCTAGCAAGCCGCTGCATGAAAGAATCTGTTTGCAATTCTCAAGGACCAGCCTCGGATACACACAGACCCTTTATAAACAGACCTTTAACCGATTTTGGAAAACGAATAAAGACAAATCTTCGAAAAAATTTAGATATGCTACACTAAATGTGGCTACATACAGTGGAAAGGAGGAGGAGATCTTGGATATGATGGAGGAGAGGAGGATAGACGTAATGGGACTGGCGGAGATGAGGGTGAGGGGAGAGGAGAGGGGCAGAGATTTGGGAGGAGGATTTGTGTTGATGTATAAAGGTGTGGAGGAGGGAGTCAGGAAGCACGGAGTAGGTATGATAGTGGGACCGAAGATGTCTCCATTTTTACAGGGTGTGGAGTGTATACATGAGAGGCTTATGGCATGCACTTTCAAGATGAAAAGGAAAAAATTATACCTGTTTCAGGTGTATGCACCGCAGCAGGGGCACACAATGGAGGAAAAAAGAGAGTTTATGGAAATGATGGAAGAGAGGGTGGAGGTGGGAAGAAGAGAAAATGAGATATTTGTGCTGATGGGAGACTTTAATGCAAGAGTGGGGAGGAGAAGAAGTGAAGTGGAGAGGATATTGGGGCCGTATGGAGAGGAGGTCAGGAACGTGGAGGGAGAGGCCTTGATAGATTGCTGCATGAGAAAGGATATGAAAATCATGAATAGTTTTTTCAAGCAAAGAGATTCACACAGGTTTACAAGGTACAGATGGAATAGCACAACAGACAAATTTGACCAGAAATCGGTCATAGATTATATCATTACATCAGATAGGAGAATAGTACAAAATGTAAAGGTATTGCCGGGAGTGTCTATGGACTCTGATCACAGATTGTTGGTGGCGGATTTAAGAATGAAGGCGGAGAGGCTGCAGGCGGGGGAGAAGAGGAGCGTGATTAAAATGGAGGTACTGAAAGAGCAGGGAAAGAGGCAAGAATATGAAGAAAGATTGAATGTAAACATGGAACAGATGATGAATGCAGAGATAGTGGATGACATTCGGAATGTAGTGATGAAAGCAGCAGAAGAAACCCTAGGAAGAAGATGGATAGGAGGAACGAGAGAAAGACATACGCGATGGAGGAATGAAGAGGTTAGAGGAGCGTTGAGGGAGAAAACAGTAAAAACCAGAGAGTGGCTAGGAGACAGAAAGGCTCAGCCAGGAGCTTTGAACGTGGTGACCAGAAACACGGCGGAGAGTGTGAAGAGAAGAGCAAAGAGGGAGGCAGCAAAAATTGTAGCGGAGGAGCTGAGGGAGAACGCGATGGAGGAAGGAAGAAAATCTTCCGATTAGCAAAGACTTATCTGGGATCAAAGAAAAAGGCAGCCAGCACAAAGGATGAACAGGGAGATGTGTTACTAAAACCAGAAGATATAAATAAGAGATGGACAGAATATTTTGGAGAGCTTCTTGGTGAGAAGGGTCAGGAGACGGAGGAGGAGGGAGGAGAAGCGAGAGTTCAGGGAGGTAGCAAGGTTATTACCAAGGAAGAGCTGGAGGAGGTTTTGAGGAAAATGAACAATTGCAGGGCCCCGGGAGAAGATGGATTGTCCATAAAATTAACAAAAGAGGGGAGAGAGGGAAGGAAGAAGTGTTGAAGTTTTATCATCATGTTGAGAGAAAGTGAGGTTCCAGAGGGATGGGGGAAAAACCATCATTAAACCAATATATAAAGGATGGTGAAACGTGGGTGAATGTAAAAATGCAGATGTATATCGTTATTGAACCTTTTGGCAAAAGTATATGAAAGAATACTTGAAAGAAGAATGAGAGCAATTGTAGAACCTAGACTTGGGGAAGAGCAGTATGGGTACAACGCGAATAGAAGCACAACAGATCTTATGTTCGCCCTGAGAATGATGGAAAAGACAATAGAATATAACAAAAAGGCTTACATCGCATTTGTAGATCTGAGGAAGGCATTCGATTTGGTGCCTAGGAAGAAATTAATGAAATTCGATATTTTGAGAGATGAGTGGGTGGTTACTTAGAAAGGCTTTGGAGAGTATATATAAAAATGACAAATGTAATGTAAGAACTAGATATGAAAACGAGAAATGGTTTGAGGTGGGAGGTGGCGTTAAGCAGGGAAGTGTATTGTCACCAATTCTTTTTGTGGCATATTTAGATGTAGTAATAAGGGCAGTGAGTGAGGAAGTGGAGGACATGGATGGAGATGTGATGGCTTTTGCGGATGACCTGGCTGCTGGAGCGAAGGCGGAGAGAAGCTGAGGAAGGTGGTGTTGGCTTTGCTAACAAACTGAGAGAAGTGGGCCTGTGCATGAACGTGGATAAAACAGAAATTATGATAGTAAGTAGAGAGGAGGGAGAGGAGTTGGTGGTGGAGGTGGATGGTTTGGTGATTGAAAACGTAGGTAAATGCAAGTTTTTTTTTGGGGGGGGGATGTTTGGTAGAGGGGAGGAAGTGCTTTGGAGATTGCGAGCAAAATTAACAAGTACGGGAGAACAGTTAGAGCTCTGTATCTCATCATCAGGGATGATGAGATTGGAGGGGAGGTGAAGAAGATAATTTTCGATAGTATTTTGACACCGGTCCTTCTGCATGGAGCGGAAACATGTAGTATGACGACAAGAGAGGAGAGCAGAGTGCAAACTGCGGAAATGAATGTATTAAGAGCGAAGGCTGGAAAGACCAAGAGAATTAAAGAGAGTATAGGAGTGATACCTATTATTAGCAAAGTAGATGCAGCGAGACTGAGGTGGTGGGGACATTTGGAAAGGATGGAGAGTAGCAGGGTGGCCAGGAGGAGGTGGGAAAGGAGACCGAAGGGGGATAGACCGAGGGGAAGACCACGGAAGAGATGGAAGGACTCCGTAGAAGATTCGCTGAAAAGACATCAGATGCCATCTATGATTCAGTTGATCGAAGAAAGGGTCTTGGAAGATAGAGGGGAATGGATGAAGAGGTTGGCCGTGCTGACAGATTCATGAGCCTTCCTAGGAGTGGATATAAGATATAAGATATATATATATATATATATATATATATATATATATATATATATATATATATATATATATATATATATATATATATATATATATATATATATTATATATATATATAT
>JABUQX010147891.1:10000-12500 GCA_015478945.1 Trachelipus rathkii
ATGTGAAAGACCTTCAAATATTTCTTGACTCTATTCACCACCCTTTTATCTAATTAGATCACGTGCAGACTTAATTAACAATGGATGATGAGCTGGTCAATTTTCTTGCCGACGACTCCATCATTTTATAATTATCCAGCTTCAGTTCCAGCTCTTTCCAGCTATGATCCTGCTTCCGTTACGTTTATAATATATCATTAACTCTAGATTATAAGCTGATGAAATACAATAAAGTTCATACTAATTTCTTTATTTTCATTTACCATATTTATACCACTTTCAACTATTTACCTCCCCTGCTCTAAACATTAATATTGTGGCTTCTACTTCAACTACGGCTCTCCAACCTGGTCATCATTCAACTCACATTCCACTCAACCAAAACAAATGAATATATCATGTTCTAAAACGTCTTTCGATTATTATCATTGCACAGATTTTTCCTTTACTCTAGCATCATTTATCGTTCTCAATACACGCACTATTACACCGTAATCTCTGCTGTACAGATAGATAGATAGATAGATAGATAGATAGATAGATAGATAAATAGATAGATAGATAGATAGATAGATAGATAGATAGATAGATAGATAGATAGATATTAGTGATAGGAAATTATCGATAGCTTTCCACTATCGATAGATTGATTGCATAGCGAAAAAACTGATACTCTCGGCAATATCGATAGTTTTATTAACTAATTGACGGGTGGTAATTGAGGCAGTAATATATATATATATATAGTATATATAAAGCAGAGGCAACTCTATATATATATATATATATATATATATATATATATATATATATATATATATATATATATATATATATATATATATATATATATATATATATATATATATATATATATTTATATATATATATATATATATATATATATATATATATATATATATATATATATATATATATATATATATATATATATATATATATATATATATATATATATATATATATATATATATCAGACATAAATCTCTATTCTTTCTTGCATCTTTTACAAATTTCATATTGTTACGATAAAATTTTATAATTTTTTTTTTAAAATTGGTCAAATAAATGAAAATATTACATAATAAATATAAAAGATTGTGCAAAATTGAAACAAAAAAAATAAGAATAATCGCTATTAAATAAAGCTTTTAATCCATTAAAAAAGGTGACTGTTCGTGCTCAAATCGAATAGCGGAGATTGTGTCTGTGAATTTAGAGTATAAAATTGTTTAAAAATACTATGTTTAAAAATAATATGTTTAAATACTATACAAAATATAAAAATTTTTATAACAAACAATATTTAATAAAATAAATAAAGATAATAAAGAAATTAATAAAATACTTAAGAATAATGAAAGAAAAAGAACTTGAATTATTATAGTTAACCATCGATTCTATTTTAAATTAATGGAAACTTTTAAAATAGGAATAGCTCAAGTATCTAATATATATATATATATATATATATATATATATATATATATATATATATATATATATATATATATATATATATATATATATATATATATATATATATTATATATATATATATGTATATATATATATAGTATATATATATATATATATATATATATATATATATATATATATATATATATATATATATATATATATAGAGAGAGAGAGAGAGAGAGAGAGAGAGAGAGAGAGAGAGAGGGAGAGAGAGAGAGAGAGAGAGAGAGAGAGAGAGTATATATATATAAATAAATATATATATATATATATATAGTTATATATATATATATATATATATATATATATATATATATATATATATATATATATATATATATATATATATATATACGGTATATATATATATATATATATATATATATATATATATATATATATATATATATATATATATATATATATATATATATATATCTATATATATATATATATATATATATATATATATATATATATATATATATATTCTCATCAAGTGCAGACATTAGAGCCCAGCTCTGTCATTATACATAAAGTCACTCCACACTCTTCCCTGTTCTGATGGAGTCGCAACTCTTCACTCTCCAATATGATCACTCTTGCAATCACCGCAGATACCACTCGAGCCCCATCTCTTATTTAATTTCCTCACTGGTCTTTTACCCTCCGGCCTCCAGTTGTAGAATCTCGTAGCATATTTTTTGCCATCCATTCTATGCACGTGCTCCCTACTATCTTAATTGTTGCTCTTTAAATAAGGATCTAAGCCCAACTCCCTTCTGTTGCTGACACTTCTCAGACGTTCCTGGTTGGTAGCTCTTAATAAGTCTAAAACTCATCTCCACAATTCTCCACCCTACCCTTGTTCTTAAAACGTCCATGCCTCAGCACCATATTGCAACATTAATATTAGTTTCACTGTATATATCAATGTTTTAACATTTTTAAGGACATAAGTGGATATAACTGCATGTTTTATGCCTCTTGAAAAAAT
>JABUQX010147891.1:20000-22500 GCA_015478945.1 Trachelipus rathkii
GACTTTCTGAGATAATGTGAATAAGGTTTTAGATGGAGTGAGTTGGTTTTTAAGATTGATTGTAGGTAGGTAGAATGGTAGGTAGGTGAGTGATTTTGCGAGGAGAGAGGTATATGTGTAAGTAATACATTCTATTGGCACAAAAGTAGTGATAAGTATACAAGAGTTGGGGTTGGTAGAGTTGGTATTTACGGGAAAGGTATGATTAATATTGTGTTGGTGAAGGTGATGTTGAAGTTTGTGATTGACGTTAAATCAGTGAAAGGGTTTGGGATGAGAATATCAGATCATCATGTTGCTTTATGTAAGATTAAGTTAGTAGGGAATGGATGGAGAGGAAAAAGATAAGGAAGGAAGTAGGAATAATTAAGAGTGAGAAGCTAAGTGAACAAAGTTATAAGGAAAAGTATGTGAGAGCTCTTGAAAATAAATCAGTTGAATGTGAACAAGATGAAACTGAAGAAATCTGGAAGCAAATGAAGGAAGCCTTTGTTAGCAGTGCAAGAGACGTATGTGAATGTGCCAAAGTAGGAAGTAAGGATGTCAATAGTGAGTGGATGAATGAAGAGGTGATGCAATCGGTCAAAAGTAAAAAAGAGAGGTTGTTACATGTACTAAAAGCCAATGATGAGGTCTCAAAAGAAAGGTAAAAAGAGGGAAAAAGGAAGTAAAAGTTACATACGTTGTTGGAAAAAAAGAGGTAAATGAACAGTTTGGAAGAAGAATGAATGAGAACTTAAAAGGAAATAGGAAGCTCTTCTGGAAGGTAGTACGAAAGGTTAAGAAAGGGGTAAGGAAAATCTTCATAGAAAACGAATAGAGAGGATACTTTCGTGACTGTTGAAATGGATGCGAGCAGAGTGTGAATGGAACACTTTGAAAATCTACATAACATTGGTAGTAATGAAGAGGTGATAGTGAATGTGTGTGTGGGTTTGATGATGTAAGAACAAGTAGGTATTTTGGGGATGAGATGATTAGTAGGGAAAAGGCATTGGGTAGAGTGAGAAAGTTGAAGAATGATAAATCATCAGGTATATTATAGAATTACTGATGGAATGATAAAGAATGGAGGCGAGATTATGATTGACTGGATATGAAAGTTGTGTAACAAAGGGTTTATGGAGGGTTTAGTTCCGAACAATTGAAGGAGAGCAGTAATAGTACCCTTAAATAAGGATAAGGGAGATATGGGGTACTGTAGGAACTATAGAGGAAAGTGTTTATTGAGCGTTATGAGAGAGAGAAGAAGAATAAATCGTATTTAGGTCTTATGAACTTGACATATGACAGGATCAAAAGTGAATCTCTTTGGCAGGTGTTAGTGATATATGGTGTCGATGTTAGGTTTCTGAATAGAATCAAAACTATGTATGTCGATAGTGAATCGTGTGTAAGAATAGTAATTGCAGTTGAAAGTGAATGGTTTAATATAAATAGTGGAGTGAGGAAGGGGCGTGTCAAGTGTCCTTGGCTATTTAATTTGTAATTTGAGATGAGGTGATGAAAGAATTAGAGGTAGGAATGGTAGGGGAAGGTGTTAGACTAATGGACAATGGAAGAGAATGGAGGGTGCCTGCTTATTGTACACTGATGATTTTGTTTCCACTTACGTCATGAAATTCTACTTAACTATCCTATTTCCATGCATGTTTCGCATCTGTAGGAAGTGAAGGATATATATATATATATATATATATATATATATATATATATATATATATATATATATATATATATATATATATATATATATATATATATATATATATATATATATATATATATATATATATATATATATATATAACTACTTATTCAAACTATCCAAAAAATTAATCAAACACTAGAAAACAAATTAATAACTTTCAATATTTTATACATCCGCAACATTCGCATTTAATAATTGCGGCTGCGGATATTTCAAATTCGTTATTTGCGGATGGGGATGTCAAATTTAATGCGAATGCGGATGCGGATGTACATCCCTAATATATATATATATATATATATATATATATATATATATATATATATATATATATATATATATATATATATATATATATATATATATATATATATATATATATATATATATATATAGGTATATATATATATATATATATATATATATATATATATATATATATATATATATATATAATATATATATATATATATATATATATATATATATATATAATATATATATAATATATATTATATATATTACTATATATAAACAAGCGGTTATGATTCTGAGACTTTACCAACAGTATTCTACCACCGTTGTGGGCTCCCCGTAGTTTGATGAAGTACCGTATATATATATATATATATATATATACTTTATATATATATATATATATATATATATATATATATATAACTATATATATACTATATATATATATATATATATATATATATATACTACTAACTATATATATATATATATATATATAATCCAAAATAGGTATATAAATATGACCTACTT
>JABUQX010147891.1:25000-27500 GCA_015478945.1 Trachelipus rathkii
ATATATATATATATATATATATATATATATATATATATATATATATATATATATATATATATATGTATATATGTATGAATATATATATATATATATTATATATATATATATATACAGCTTGAGCTTGCTTTTTTAACATTTCATTTAATTAAAGCAAATCGTTAAATACTTTGTGTTTTAGTTTTTAGGTATGTATGTGGGTCGCTTCACATAAAAGGGGCTCATGGTTTTTTCTTCTGTATCTGTCCAGTTTTAATGTGAGTTATTTTATATTCTTTTATTTTTTATAGGAATGATATGAAACTTTGATTTAGTCTTGTTTTTTATATCGGTTAAAATGATTATGATTTAAAGAAGTATTAATTTGATGATTATTTATTTTTGGTTTTCAACGGGAGTTTAACTTTTTCAACTGACAGATTTTTTGAATAGCTGTAGTAGAGGAAAAAAGAAAGCTATTTTTTTTATTTTTTTTACTCCGGAAATTTTGATAGAAACTTTCATTTTACTTGTACCCTATACTATTACTATATTCTATCTGTATTCATTCTGAAAGTTTTAGTCCATATGGAGACCTTTTTTTTGTTCTGCTTTCTTGATTTGCAAAACGTCATCTAACCCAAAACAAGGTTAGTTATTTAATGTTTACAATATCTAGTTGATTTAATTTCATATACATTATTTATATCAATTCTAAATCAAAGTTAAAATACTTGGATGAAAAATGGGTTCGGATAATGAGAGTGATGAGAAAGGTAAAAGGAGTGGGAAATGAGAGTGATGAGAAAGGTAAAAGGAGAGGTTCCTTGAGTGGAAAGGAAAAGTGGAAGATTGGATATGGAGAAATAAGAAGGTAGATAAATATCCAGGTTTAACTATTAGGAGTGCATTATGTGGAGAACCATGGGAATTGGTAGGAGGATTGCCAAGGGAGGAGATATCAAGCAGTGACGGAGTAGAAAAAATTATGAGTGTTCTAGAAAAGAAATATAGCAGTGACAAGAAAAGAGAAAAGATGGACAGTATGAACGCTTTTTTCAGAATTGAAAGAAGAAGTAATGAGGAAATACAGGATTTTGTGAGCAGATTTGATTGAGAATGTGTTCTGCAGCAGGTATGGCTGAACTAGGAGAGGAACACAAAGGAAGTTTGTTGTTGGGAAGGAGTAAATTGGTGGAAAGTGAAGAAAAAATAATGCTAGGAGCTTTAGATGGAGATTTAACGTATACCAGAGTGACGAGTTTGTTAGTGGGAATTATGGGAAAGAGTTTTCAGAACCAAAACAAGGAAAAGGTATGGTATAGCGGAGAGAGGAATAAAAATATCGAAAGAAGGAACGTTTGTTATAATTGTAATAAAGAAGGACATGTGCAAAGGTTTTGTCCGGAATATAGACGTAGTGATAAAGAATGTGATGGATGTGGGAAGAAAGGACATGTGATGGAAATTGCTGGATGAAAGATAAAGAATGTTACAAATGTAAAGGAAAAGGACATTTGGCTAATGTGTGTAAGGAAAGGAAAACGTTGACGAAAGAAGTGGTGTTGTTAGGGGATAGAGGGGTAGAAGAAGAGGATAACTGGGATATAATTAGTGCGATAGTCGATACAGGTTGTAGGAATAGTGTAATAGGGGAATTGTGACTAGGAGCAATTCTCTCGACTTTAAATAGGGAAGAGTTAGAGAAGATGAGAGAATCTGAAGAAAAAGGTAGAAGCTACTTATGTTTTTGGGGAAAGGGAATATCTTAAATATTTGTGGGAGGAATTAACAATTACCAATGATTTTGAAAAAATGGATATTATAGCTATGACAGATTGTAAATCTTTAAGAGATAGCATAAATTCGACTAAGGGGGTAAAGAATAGGATCTTGAGAATAGAGTTAGCTAATTTAAAGGAAAAAATGGAAAATAGGGTGGTTAAGTCAGTAGAATGGGTAAATTCAAGGTTACAAATAGCAGATGGTTTGACTAAGAAAAATAATATGAAAAATATAATCGAATTAAGGAAGGCTTTGGGATGTAATTAGGGGGTGAAAAAACAAAAGTTTAAATTATAAGATACTTGTTTTAGTTTTTAGGTATGTATGTGGGTCGCTTCACATAAAAGGGGCTCATGGTTTTTTCTTCTGTATCTGTCCAGTTTTAATGTGAGTTATTTTATATTCTTTTATTTTTTATAGGAATGATATGAAACTTTGATTTAGTCTTGTTTTTTATATCGGTTAAAATGATTATGATTTAAAGAAGTATTAATTTGATGATTATTTATTTTTGGTTTTCAACGGGAGTTTAACTTTTTCAACTAACGGATTTTTTGAATAGCTGTAGTAGAGGAAAAAAGAAAGCTATTTTTTTTTTTTTTACTCCGGAAATTTTGATAGAAACTTTCATTTTACTTGTACCCTATACTATTACTATATTCTATCTGTATTCATTCTGAAAGTTTTAGTCCATATGGAGACCTTTTTTTTGTTCTGCTTTCTTGATTTGCAAAAC
>JABUQX010147892.1:0-10000 GCA_015478945.1 Trachelipus rathkii
ATTAGCTTGGGGATTAAGAAATAAGTCCATCTTTCTCTCAGCTTCAAGTGCAGCTCGTACATATTCCTCATCATTATCCGTAGATATATCAAGATCAATTTCATTAGTGTTCGCAGGTACAGGAAGGGGTATTTCGTTCTCATTATGCCTAATCACCTTACGCTTTGTAAACAAAGATTTAGTATAATATATATATATATATATATATATATATATATATATATATATATATATATATATATATATATATATATATATATATATATATATATATATAAATATATATATATATATATATATATATATATATATATATATATATATATATATATATATATATATATATATATATATATATATATATATATATATATATATATTTTTAATATATATATATATATATATATATATATATATACTATATATATATATATAATAATAATAATAATAATTTAACGTTACTTACCCTTTTATGGCTTGGCTGTATTTCTATTATATCATCAGCCTCGACTGCCTTTTCATAGGTTCGCACAGCTTCTACTAATTCCACCTCATCGACTACTTCCACGAGTACGGACTCTGACACAGTTTCTCCATCTCCACTGAAAGTACGTTTTAATCCTCGTTTTTGATTAGTTCCAGACATATTTTCGTTTTTCTTCTTTCTTTCCACAGAGTGTAAAACACTGAAACAGAAATGAATATATATATATATATATATATATATATATATATATATATATATATATATATATATATATATATATATATATATATATATATATATATATATATATATATATATATATATATATATATTCGCATAATTAAATAAATTATTATATTATTAAGATTTATATATATATATAAACATTATTACATTAGAGCGTATGTAATTCACAATATACGAAGCACCACTCCGAAACACACTGAATAAATTTGCCACGCGACGTCAAGGGGTTTTATACGTCACATTTTAACCCTGGGCGTGTATTTTTAAGCCTAATAGTCAACCCTAGTGTATGAGTGCGCGTAAAGGTTAACTAGTACTCTTTAAAGTTTACATATGTATTTCAAATGAGGAACAATGTCTTAAATCTAATATATATATATATATATATATATATATATATATATATATATATATATATATATATATATATATATATATATATATATTTATATATATATATATATATATATGCTGCTATATATATATATATATACTCCATATATATATATATATATATATATATATATATATATATATATATATATATATATATATATATAATATATATATATATATATATATATATATTCCGTAAATATTATTATACGCTATAGTTTTCTTTTAAAATAAATGGAATACGATGAGGAATCATACACTGAAACGCTATTATAAAAATATTCTTTTATTGAGTAAAATTACATCATTTTAGATTTTCCTGAACAATAAAAAAATCGTTGAGTATGGGGTTTTTAGCTGAGAATACATTAACGAGATCTTCAAGAGGACGCTTTTTAAGTAATCCTTGTAAAAAGTAAACGGAATAGAGTCCACATAGCTGCGACGAGTATGATTGTATCGGAAACGTTAAGGTTTTCATGTAGCTTGAATTATTGTTTCTTAGGAATTGCTTTATATAAGGGGATGAATATAACGTCGATTGATGCAGTGAATCAACTAGAATCATACAGTTTTCATCAAGTTTGTACAGTACAGCCCAATGCCCCTGAGCAGTTTCCCATCTAGGTGAAGTGTTAAATATCAACCCTCCGTTTACTCTTATTTTTATATCTTCTAATTCATTACTGGCATACGTATGCTTGAAACCCTTTACTGACGCCAGTAATACGCCAAGTTCGGCCTCGTTCATGGTTATCCGCTTAGAAGCACGTTTCTAACCCTGTCTAGTTCAATGAGACTCTGGTATTCCATATAGACCAAGACTGAAACAGGAACCTGTAAGCTCGATGCAAAATTTAAATTCAACCCTAATGAGCCACTCGTTACAGCACTTAAATGAGTAGAGGCTGACGAAGAAAGGTCGGCTGTTAGTTCATAAGCATATAAATTAGAATTGTCAACGTAATCTTGTAGTGTAATTCCCGTTCCTGTATCACTACACTGTACAGTTTGAGCTACCAGGTCGTAGAAAGGCCGAGAGCACAGCGACTCATAGGGAATGGTGCTATAAGACGTTTCGTAATCCCTACCGTGTGAATGCCCATCGATTTGAAGACTGATCCGTTTTAAATTGAAATGTTGGAATTTAAAGGTTGGCTTTTTATACTTGCCTGTTACAGCTGTATGTTCAAGCATACCTACTACAACTTTCAAGGGAAGAGTAGCATTAACAATGTTGGGGATATTAATATTTGATAAACCAGGTGTAAAGTTAAAAATCTTTGTCTCCACTCGTATCAAGGGGTACTTTGCGGTTGAGGAAAGAAGTGATTTTTCAATTTCAAGATGTCTGTTAGCCGTGAGTTTCACTTTGCGTACATAAATATAGGTCTCCAACAATTTGAAAATTGGGGATGGGGGAGTACTCTCGTAGCACCGCTTTTAGTGCTTACTTTCAATGCAAACTGTGGTGCAGCCCTAGTCAATTTCAACTTAAGTTCCACACCTGGGAGTAGAAGTCGCTCCTGATTAAGTAGATCCCCCATTAGTCGGCCGTAAAATTCGTAGGTGTTACTTGGAGATTTCGCAGCCCTGTCAATATGCTTATCTACATCTTTAAAGCTGTAGAACCCACAGGATTGCAGGTGGGATTGTTTCGCATCTTCACTAAAGTTTAAAAGATTGTTGATGTAGCATTTGTAGGGGTATAAGGCTGTAGCTGAATTAACAGGTGTTTCATTAAGGAATATTTCCAGCTGGCTGAAAGCGGTATACAAGAAGTTACTCTCAGTGTAAACAACATGATCATCGGATGTAGGTAGGTCGCTTCCGTCTTCTGATAAAAGTTTCACTTTCAAGTATAAATGGATGTCGCAGGGATCGATGTAAAAGTCCCCCGAACCAGTTACTATAAACTCTAAAGGTGCATCGCTATTGGTAATCGAGTGAGTGGGATTGATAGATACGTAATTGCTATTAAGCAGACTAACTTGGGTTGACGGAACATTAAAAAGATTTAATTCTGATTTACAACAGCCATGAGACGCACTGGTTAAGAAATGCATCCTGTCGGTTCAAAAGCTTTCCTAAGAATGAATAGAATATAATATCACACCTCTTATATACTTTCCCTAGATAAGGCTATATATATATTCTGATGAGCCCTCAGTTCCATTGTAACCTTTAGGGGAGTAAGAAGTGTTATCGAACCTTCGTGCAAAGAACGTTGCTATTTTACTGTGTTCATCATGCTCAGAGTTAACCGTTTCATCTCTATACAGGACATTGTACAGTGGGAGGAAATTCTTCCAGCCTGTGGAGTTTCAATTGTTTATAAAAGAAGACCCGAAGGTAGTGAATTTTACACGTGTGCTAGTTCCCCTGCATACTATAGTAACCAAAGGATATTTATGAATACAGAAGAACTACTTAATGTATGTTTACAGGCCGAAACATTCATTTCGCAGTGTAGTAATCCATCGGGCAGTTTAATCGGAACAAAAGTAGTTATCAGCCAGAGTGTGAAGAGGAAACCTAAACAACTCACTATCGAGTTTTCAAAGAAACATAACATAATCAGAATGGAGGTAAGAGTATGGAGAGCGTATAACTCGTGTACATTTAAACCCACCCGGTACGGTTTCTTTATTACAGGAATACAACAGTTGAAGTATATGACCGAGATTCGCAAGAGGGTGTTATTACAGAGTGTAAGGGCAGAAATGTTGAGTAATCACGTAAATACATTATATGCTGTATGAGGAATACTACACATTTAAGAAAATGCTTGCGGATAACTCTGAAGATATTATTGAATACTTCTTGAGATCCATAGACATGTATAAATTTATTTCAATGTTTAAAAAACAATGGTGTGATTCTATTTACACTGATGGACCAGAAAATAAACATACTATGATTTCTATACGTGATCTTTTCACATATATATTAGGAGATGGCGTGCATGTACTAAGAGAATACCTAATGGAAAACGATCTGAGCGAGTGGCATATTTGTAAAGCCTTCGAAAGAGTAAGTTTGAAATAAGCGTAGAACGAACCTTTAGGGTAACGCATAAATATATTTAAAAGGAAATCTATGTATACTACATCCTTACTGAACTAACAGATGTCAATCATGGAGGACGTGCATAAATTCATGTTCCGTACACCTGCGACGTGTCTTATAGCCGGTCCAACGGGGTGCGGAAAAACATTTGCAATACTAAAATTATTAAGTGAATTAGAGATATTTGAAGAGCGACCTGTGAAAATAATATGGTGTTATAACGTATTTCAGGCAAAGTTTAACGAATATAAAAACCTTATTCATTTTCATGAAGGTATCTATGACGTAAAATCGTTAGAGAACATAAAAGGACATAAGGTTATAATACTGGACGACCTCATGCACAAGGTGAATATTGAGGTAGCCGAAACATTTACAGTTTATTCTCATCATCTGAATATCTCGGTGTTCTTTATTACACAGAACATTTTTCACCAAAGCAAGCATATGCAGTATCTCATTGAATACCCAGTATTTGATTCTTTTCGGACAGAGACGCGACATGAGTCAGATCAGCGTGCTAGCCAGCCAAATGTTTCCCCTTCAAAGGAAAGAGTTCTTAAAAGTATATAAAGAGGTTACTTCGATCCCCCACGGTTATTGATGTGTGAACTTCACCCTAAAAACACATACAGAGTGCTGCTCCGCACCAACATTCTACCTTCCGAAATCGAAACTGTTTATATTCCTGGATAATGCGGATAAAGAAATATTTACCGTTGATGAAAAATTATAAGAAACTTAGTAAAAAAGAAAAAGAGAAATTACTAAAAAACACTGCATTTGTAAACTGTATCTGCGAGATCTGTTTAAATATGATAAAAAATGTCATACCATTGAAAACTGGTCAGAAGAGAAAGTTACGTCGTCACAGCAACATCATTCGTAAACTTGTCCGTAAAGTTAAGACGAATAAGAATTTAAAGCATAAAAAGAAACTGTTACAACAGGGAGGCGGGGTTTTCCTTCCATTACTCTTCTCCGTAGTTGGTCCTTTGTTGTCTAAACTGTTAACAGGGAATCACGCGTAAGAATGAAGAAGGCTGTAGTAATCCCCTTCGAACAATATACAAAGCTACAGGATAATTCTCTGGTTATTCCTCAACCACTACCCGAAACACTTCTTGATCCCCGCATTGAACAGATACGTATTTTTGAAAAGGAATTATCAGATATATTAACTTCAAAAGTTAATGTAGACGAGAAAAGGTTGAAATATCAGGAAATATTACAAAAATTATTAGAAGTCAAAGACAAGTATACAGGAGTGCACCCTTATTTCAAATGAAGTTTCACAAAGGGACTATGAAAGAAAGGATTTTAAAAAGGTTTTAGAAAACAGCTTACCACCTACATTGAAGAATAAAGGAAACGCATTATATGATACTTTAAAAGATCAGTTAAATTGGAACGAATTAGGGCAGATTGTAGTTAATGATCAACCCCTTCAAGGGTCAAATATAGTAGACTTGGTCTCAGACTTAGTTCGAGACTGGAAAAAGAAGCCTATACCAGGCTGGGATGCCATTAAACGTGAACTACAGGGCATTAATTTTCCTCGTAGCAATTAATAATAAGCAGAGGCTACAGGATTGGGATAATCAGCCATCGGTATCCGAACCTGTAGGTCCTAATGAACGACCTTACAAGGGAATATTACATCGTAAGAGCAAAACAATAAGTAGTCCTCAAGTAATAAGAAAAAAGCGAAATGAATTAGCGCGAAACTGGTTAAGAATGTAATATACATTACGTCATTTGAATACACCTGATTCACTCTCATCATAGAATATTCAGAAACAGAATCGTACAATGATATACAGGAATACACAGGCTCATTCTTGTATATACAAGAACGACGTTAACTCAATTAGGCCTAAAAGTGTAACTCCGCCTCTTATGTTTCACCATCATAACTCTTAAACCTATTGATGTGATTGGCTGAGGGAACGTAAGACAGTAATCGGGGGGCGGAGCTATATAAGCTCCGCCCACCTCTTATTCATGTATATAAACCCTATGCATGCTCTAGCGAACCATATATTTGTATTCCTACCTTCCAGTGGTTAGTAGTTGTGTTACGACCGAAATGACGTGTCTAGTTAGAAATATCACGGTCAGTGAGCTATCGTCTTGGTCTGTGGTGCATCAGCATTGCGCTGTTATCTTACGTTTTAGAAGAAGGCCTTCTGGGGATCGCTACATTACCTGCTTATCCCCCCTACCTACTTATAATAAGCCTTTATTCATCTCGGTAGAAAGTCTCAGCATCATCATGGAAGCTGTTTCGGATTGGGTAGCCAAAGATTACATGAACCTCAGCTTGTTAAATGAATGGGGGTTATCTGTATCACAGGGAAGCCCTGAAGATCACAAGCGGTTAACCTTGGTTTTTTCCTTACATGAAAACATTCCAAGGGTACATATAGGCTGCTGGCTGCGCCGTAATGCGTCATCTGTTTTCTCACCAAGTGCGCACGCTGTTACAATAAGTGGTAAAGAATCCATCGAGCTGTTCCTAAAGATGAACGATGAATTCCTACATAGATTAGAAGATACGAACACCCTGGAGGACCTCATAAACACAGCGTATCGATTGGTTTACAGTATCTATAGTGATAGTTTTATGTTTAACTCTAACAACGTTGCTAAGATGATGGAGGTCGTAGACCTTAGTCGTTTTACTCCTGTTTGGAACCAGGAAATGAGTGGTGAAAGATGTAAAAATCATACTCTGAAGATTTCAGCGGCAGAAATGTACTCCTTCATTACGGGAGAGGGAAGGGTAGGATTAGATTCCTACGTTGAAACGACGCAAGCAATTCTCGATGCATTAAAGTAATATATTCAAATAAACCTAATTATTATTATTACTGTAAATATTACTACCTCTGTGTAAATATTATCGTAGCAGTGTAAATAAAATGTTTTTATATTTTTACATTTCCTTATCCTTTTTATTTTTGGGATTGTGCATATATATATATATATATATATATATATATATATATATATATATATATATATATATATATATATATATATATATATATATATATATATATATATATATATATATATATATATATATATATATATATATATATATATATATATATATATATATATATATATATATATATATTTATTTTTATTATTTTATTTATTTTTATTTATTATTAATTTTATATTATTTTTATTATTTTTATTTAATTTTATTTTATTTAATTTTATTTTTATTTAATTTTATATTATTTATTATTTATTATTTTTATTTTATTTTTATTTTACTTTATTATTTTATTTTTATTATTTTTATTTAAATTAATTTTATTTTATTATTTATTATTTATTATTATTTTATTTTATTTTTATTTATTTAATTTTATTTATTATTTTATTTTTATTATTTTATTATTTTATATTATTTTATTTTATTATCTTATTATTTTATTTTATTTTTATTATTTATTTTTATTATTTTTATTATTTTTATTTTTATTATTTTATTATTTATATATATATATATATATATATATATATATATATATATATATATATATATATATATATTTATATATATATATATATATATATATACATATATATATATATATATATATATGTAACTATATATATATATATATATATATATATATATATATATATATATATATATATATATATATATATATATATATATATATATATATATATATATATATATATATATATATATATATATATATATATATATAGCGTTTACATATTGATCAGTAGCTAGCATGGGAGCGAAGGAGGTAGTTGATAAACATTACTTCAACCTGAGGGAACCAAATAGTTTTGGGGGTTTCACTAGATTCGCATTAAGATATCCTGATATTGAGAAAAAAGAGCTAAAAAAATATCTAGAGGGGGAAGAGGCATTTACTCTACATAAGCCTGTAAGAAAAAAATTTCCTACCCGGAAAACCATAGCCCCCCAGGTCGATAGTGTGTGGCAATTAGATTTAACGGAGATGATTAAATATAGTTCTTATAATGACGGGTTTCAATACGTACTTTTTACTATTGACGTATACTCTAGATACCTATGGTTGAAACCCTTAAAAGATAAAAGATCAGCTACAGTAGCCAGTGCAGTACTTGAAATTATAAAGGACGAACGGAGAACACCTAAATCATTTTGGACAGATTCAGGAATGGAGTTCAAGGGCCGGGAGTTTCAGGAGCTGCTCTGGGAGTATGGTATAAGCTATTACAATACATTTTCCGTAAACAAAGCTGCTATAGTTGAAAGAGTACAGCGTACTATTAAAGAACGCATGCATAGGTATTTTACTAAAATGAATACTTTTAAATATATTGATATACTGGATGATCTGGCTTATTCTTATAACAGGTCTTACCATAGAACTATAAAGTCAACTCCTTTAGAAATGACGAAAACTAGAAGTCATACATCGCATAGGGTCGAGAAAGAAAACAAAATAAAAGATAATTCAGGAATAAAGGTGAACGATTATGTAAGAGTATCACGGACCGAAGAAAGATTCAGAAAAGGATATGAAGCTGGATGGACTACGGAGGTTTTTAAAGTTCACAATATCCGAACACTCAGCCGTGATAGTTTAAAGTTATATTATCTGGAGGATTTAGATGGTGAAAAAATAAAAGGAGTTTATAAACAAGAAATACAAAAAGTAAGGTTCAACCCTGTAACTCACGAATATAAAATTGAAAAAAATATTAGGTGCAAAAGGTAAAGGAAAAAATAAACAGGTACTGGTGAAATGGAGAGGGTATCCTGCTAAGTTTAATACTTATATAAAAGCAAGTGAAGTTAAGAATCATTAATCAGTTGATATTATAATCATGGAGAGTATAGATCACTTTTATTTAACTCTACCATCTTCAGCATCCATGGATTTACATCCTGATAATAAACTCGCTGATTTTACTACTGAGCTAGTTAACCATGTTTACCTTGAACGATCAGCTTATGAGGTGGGATTATGTGAAATGATATTAAATACGGACATAGAAAATTTACCACCCGATCTATTCTGGATGACAGTGTACAGAAGTGTAGAATGTGTTGAAACTATATTACAAGCGGAAGGTACTCGTTACCTGAAAAGGACTACAATTGCCAAAAAGCTGAATACGGCTACATTTGCTACAAAAGAATACTTCATTGAAAAATTTGCTCTGCGAAGAGCTTATTTTAAATCAGTACCTGCTATTTTCAGTCATTTAAACGATCTCTTTGATATGAGTATTATGTGTAAGGATTTGGTATACAAAACTGATATGCGAACCAATGAAGATAAAGTAATAATATCTTTAAGATCAAAAGTGAGTGTAAACCTGCGAGATCGTACCATGTTTTTTCTCGAGCGATCACCATGGCAGCGAAAACATATTCGTAAGCGGTATGGTGAACTGGATATACTTCATGATATCCCTACTATGCTGAAGAGGGTAATACTTTCTGTGGAGAATAATCCCATGACTCCACATGAACAAAAAGATGAAGGCGATAGGGCACTGCATTATACATGTACCCCCTCCGAGATGCTCAGCCGCCCTGGCTTAGCGTACATCTACACCGATCTTGTTTCACATCAGTATGTAGGGAACATTACAGCCCCTTTATTACGGGTTGTCCCCCTTACTGATAAGGTAATCACCTTTCCGAATGTTCATTATCTACCTCTAAGTAAAGCACAAATTTGCTCTATAAGGATATACATTAAAGACATAGAGGGGAATGCATTCCGTTTTACACCGGGAAGTCTA
>JABUQX010147893.1:2500-13943 GCA_015478945.1 Trachelipus rathkii
TAACGATAGTTAGAAGAATCGGAGCGGTTACCCCTCTTTTGGATCTGTTGAACATATGAACGCTTCCAGCACTAAGGGAGAGTGTTAGAATTAAGGTTTTTAGGAGTGACGTTGAACTGGAGGGAGGAATTTCGTGACCTAGCCTTACTGACGTTTATATATAGATATCAAAATCTCACGCACCCGATCATGTGTAATCACATTCGGAGCCATGGGACACCTGAAAGGAGAAGGAGTAGAACTAGGGTTGTCAGAATCGCCCAGGGTTGAATTAGATGAAAAAAGGAGGCACAAGTGATTAGCTTTTTTAGAAGGAGTAATAGCTAAAAATTCCTCAGAACGAATAAGAGAAGTAAAGACAGATTTACAGAAGTTATTAGAGATGCTTTTGGCAAGGAGTTCCAAGGAGTTCCAAGGAGGTCAGCGCACCTTTTTTCGTGAAAGCACGCTTAGCCTGACGAATAACATCCCTGCAACGATTCCGAGTTGAACGAAAATTAGCAACAGTGATAGAAAAAGATGTGGTTTACCATTTCCGACAGGCATTGTCTGAAGAGCAGCACGAGAACAGGTGCCATCGAACCACGGATTTTGATGAGAAAAAGATTTAATAGAAGATGGAATGAACTTGCCAAGTAGTGGGAGAACAAATACGTCGCTAAAATCCTTGAAATGACTTTCACTTTTTCTGCGTATATATATATCTACAGGGTTAGGTTTATCGTATCGCCCTAAAGTTTGGCAGCACGCTATGTGGTGACGTAACCTCGTCTACCTAGCCATGCACCCCCCTGAGGGGGGTGCCGGCCCCTAAAAATAGCAAATGATCGTAGAATGATGAAATTTGGAGATGGTATAGATTAGGAATGAGTAAGTAGGTTTCGGATCCGAATTCGAATCCGGCTCCTGCACCGGTGCTGTCTCCGGTGCGGTGCCGAGTTAGTAAATATTTGTATAATAATACAATATTTGTATCCTTATATATGTTATTGAAACCGCAGATCTCGAATATGAGAGTTATAAGTTCGGAAATATATATATATATATATATATATATATATATATATATATATATATAATAACCTTAATATGTATATATATATATGTATATATAATAATAATAATAATATATTAATAACTTCTTCTTCTTCTGTAATGTATATATATATATGTATGTATGTATGTAGCAACAATATATATGTAATATATATATGTATATATATATATATATATATATACTATATATATAATATATAATATATATATATATGAAATATATATATAATATATATATATATATATATATAACTATAATAACATAATAATATATAATATATATATAATATATATAACCTATATAATATATATAACTTATTATAACTCAATAATAATAATACTAATATGTATATATATATATATTATAACAACAATAACTATTAACCAATAATATATATATATATATATATATAATAATATATAATAACAATAATAATAATAATATAATAATAATATATGCAGTATAATATATATATAATAATAATAATAATATATATATATATATATATATATATATATATATATATATATATATATATATATATATATATATATAATAATAATATATATATCAAATAACTATATATATATATATATATATATATATATATATGTAATAATAATATATATATATATAATAATAATATATATATATAATATATATAATAATAATAATAATATATATATATATATATAATAATATATATATATAATATAATAATATATATATATATATATATATAACATATATATATATATATAACAATATATATATAATATATATACATTTAATCTATATAATAATATATATATAATATATATATATATGTATATATATATATATATACTAACTCTTTATATATATATATATATATATATATATATATATATATATATATATTCTGTTTCAGGTTTAACTTCAGAAGAAATATTTGAAAATGTCTTTTAATTTCAAGTTTCTCTTTGAAATATTTTTATCAACATAAAGTAAGTGTTTATATTTTTAATTAATTATTACATTCTTTAATTAAAATGTAGAAATTTATTTTAATTTCCTTTATTTTTGATGGATTAATGAAATCCTTTGTATATTTTATAATTTTAATTGAACTTTGTAATATAATGTATTATTTAAAAAAAAAAAACAAACCCATTTATTTTTTTCTCTTGTTTTATAGAAAAAGCTTAGAAAAGGTTGCAAAAGGTAAAAATTCATTTTTTTAATGCACATTTTTGTAAGTTACTTCTTTGAGTCACAAAAAAGGTATATTTTGCCAAAAGAATAAATAAATAAATAAATAAATAAATAAATAAATAAATAAAAAATGAAAATAAATTATTATCTTCTTTATGATGGTCGATGTCTGTGCTCTTTTAATTAATAAATTTAGATTTTAGAAAAGTTGTTAGGATGTATAGTTTATATATATATATATATATATATATATATATATATATATATATATATATATATATATATATATAATATATATATATATATATATATATATATATATATATATATATATATATATATATATATATGTTGTTATAGGGTATAGTTTCTGTATTCAAAACGAGTTTTTCGTACGAGATCTAGAAACTACTATGTAAAACAAAAGATTGATACTTTTCTTATTTATAATCCTTTTCATGTTCTTCACAGTCCTTATAAACCTATATTTTATCATGAATTAAAAAGTGAGACAATAATTCAATACTAGACAATATACATTATACTACAATTTAGCCTTTTACTGCGTTTTGCAAGAACACGAGCGCTTTCTCCACCAGCGCACGTCTTCTGGGAGAAGAGGCGCCGTCCAGTCCGTCCCACTAGGAGTTTCATTATCCGTCAACTGTCACTTGCCGGCGCACTCTGTATCCATGGGCGAGACGTCCAGACTACCCGCTGATCCTTCCCATTGGTTGTCCGCTGTCAGATTCCACACTCCTGAACTTTAACCATCAGTACTGTAACTGGTTCTTCACGTTAGGGTTCTTAATCGAATCAATAAAACGGTCCCTAAATTTGTGGTCGTCTCTACGGGATTTTTAAACTATTTCATTAATGATGATGACCATTCATCGCACAGCTACACTTAACTCTTCCCGGGTCTCAGTAATCTTTATAAACTTTTGACTTTCTTCCGTCTTCGCCAACAATTTACTGACTGTTTCCAAATTCTCTTCGTTGGCAAATTACACCTTCTTTCTATTACTTTAGTTGGTAGTTTCTTGACACCACCCTCTTACGCGAACTCCTTCAGAGATTGGGTATCAAATCTCTCACAAGGAAGAAATATTTGCAATTGTCCGAACCTGTAAACCACCGAAGTCCCAAAGCAGCTTCAAACCTCACGAAGACCTACGTGAAACCAATGTTACCGGGTTCATCCTCCGGTAGCTAATGATTCTACTTCGATAAAAGGTCTTAAAACCACTAAGGGTTAAAAAGATTTATATTTATTATAATATATATCAATAACGTTTTTAAAATCATAAATTTACTGCTAAACCTAGTATAACCTATCAAAATGGTTAATTAAAATAATAAATAATATTACAATACTTACAACATTACAAAACCCTTTAAATGTTTTCGATTTCTCAATGATTCTTAATCCAGGTACAAGAGCGCTTTCCCTGCCAGCGAAAATCTTCAGGATTTCATTAACAATCAATACCATTCTTCCGGAACATCTTGTATCCTTGACCAAGACGTCCAAACTACCCGCTAATCCTTCTAATCGGATCACCCGCTGTCCACTTCTTTACTCCTGAACAAGATCATAATAACAAGTCTGATTTCTTCAAGTTAGGGTTCCTCACTTACTATCACAAGCTCACACTATGGTTCTCACAATTGTGCAAACTTCACTGAGTTTACAATACTGTCCCCACAATCGTGCCCGTCTCTAAGGGATCTTTAAATTATTTTATTAATGATGATGACCATTCATCGCACAGATACACTTAACTCTTCCCTCGTTAATCTATAAATTTTGACTTTCTTCCGTCTTCATAACAATTTAGTGAGTTTCTAAATTCTCTTCGTTGGCAAATTACACCTTCTTTCTATTACTTTAGTTGGTAGTTTCCTGATACCTAGCTCTTGCACGACGCCCCCATATATATATATATATATATATATATATATATATATATATATATATATATATATATATATATATATATATATATATATATATATATATATATATATATATATATATATATATATATATATAGGCTTCTGTTATAAACAGTTGACTCCAGGAGCGAAAATCAGTAATTAATGTATCGTTATTTAATTTTAGGGTAAATACGATTAAATTTTTGGGTAACCTAACCTAACCTAACCCTAATCTAACCTAACCTAACTAACTAAACAAACAACCTAAATTAACCTAGCCTAATATTAACGGAGTCAACTGCTTATGAATATATATATATATATATATATATATATATATATATATATATATATATATATATATATATATATATCATATATAATAATAATAATATGTATATATATATACCAAATAATATATATATATATATATATATATATATATATATATATATATATGTATATATATATATATATATATATATATATATATATATATATATATATATATATATATATATTTAATAAAAATATTTATATATATATATATATATTTAACTATATATAATAATATATATATATATATATATATATATATATATATAATAATAATAATAAATAATATAATAATATAATATAATATATATATATATATGTATACATATATATACCGTATATATATATGTATAATATATGTATATATATATATATATAATATATAATAATATATATATATATATATATATATATTATATATATATATATATATATAATAATAATATGTATATATTGTTATATATATATATATATATATATGTATATATATATAATATATATATATATATATATATATATATATATATATATATATATATATATATATATATATATATATATATATATATATATATATATATATATATCGATTTACAGATTCATTTTTAATAAAATTATTTACTTGACATACGTGTATTCCAAGAACTCAAAAATTAAAATTAAATAATTAAAGTAAATAATACTTTGCAAAGAAAAAAAATGATACCGTTAGAATTTCCCTCTCGAGAACAAGAAATAGAAAATGATTTTAGAAAACAAAAATAACATTTCAGAGAACAATAAAAATGTTTTAGAAAACAGAAATAATGTTTTAGAAAACAAAAATGGCATTTCAGAGAACAGTAAATTTTGCTGTTCTCTGAAATGCCATTTTTGTTTTCTAAAACAGAAATAATCAGTTTTGGGAACTTTGCTAAAGCAAAAAAGGTGCTAAGAAGAGTAAATGGCTTAGATAACTGAAACAATGTTTTAGAAAACAAAAAACAGCAATTCAGAGAACAATAAAAATGTCCTAGAAAGCAGAAATAATGCTTTGAAGAACAAAAAAAAAACATTTCAGAGAACAATAAAAATGTTTCAGAAGGCAGAAAAAATTTATTTGAGAGCAAAACAAAATAGCATTTCAGAGAACAATAAAAATGTTTTAGAAAGCAGAAATAATGTTTTAAAGAACTAAAAAATAGCATTTCAGAGAACAAAAGAAATGCTTTAGAAAGCAGAAATACTTTTCAAAAAAAAAAAAAAGAGAACATTAGAAATGTTTTAGAGAACAAAACTATTTCAGATAAGAAAAGTAAGAGTTTTTATGAACAAAAATAGCGTTTTTGAGAGCAAAATGATTCAGATAAGAAAATTTGTGTTTAAGAGAAAATTGTTAACATCTTTAGAATAACAAAATCAGTGTTTCAGATAACAAAAATAAAGTTTCAGAGATCAAAAATAGTTTAAGTATAAATAAAAATTGATTCAGACCACAAAACTGATTTTCTAGATCAGCGATTCCCAACCTGGGGTACGCGTACCCTTGAGGGTACTCGGAAGACTGGCTCGGGGTACTTGAAAATAATATTGGTAATGGCGGAAAACACGAAAAATGAAGGAATGGAGAAACCAACCATAAATCATATCGCGGGATTACGCATGTGTCCTCCCCTCATCATTTATTAAGAGCCATGTTTGAAGACTTGTACATCATGATGAATTATTATAATTATTATTATGAACTTTCATTTTAAGTTAATGTGGTTATAAATTATTTTAATAGTTTTTATTTGTTTTGATCTTAGACTATTATAAAAATTGAAATAAAATGCAAAATCAAAAATAAAAATAAAATGTCATAAATTTTAATAAGTGTAAATTTTTGAGAAAATTTTTCTCCAAAAACGTATGCTTGAATGAAGAGATGGGTGAGTGGGGGCACTAATACATGATAAGCCTAATCAAGTATTGGAAAGGAAAAAGGATGGGATGCGCTGTTCTAGATAACAAAAATAGTGCTCCATACACCAAAAATAGTTTGCAGCCCAAAAATAATATTATAGGACAAAAATAGTGGCTTAGAAAAGAAATAATGTTTCAGGTAAGAAAAATATCGCTTTAGAGAACAAAAATAATGTTTTATAGAACATAATTGATGTTATAGAAAAAAACTAGTATTTATAGAACAAAGATAGTGTTTCTGAGAACAAAAAAAATAAAAATTCAAATTACAAAAATACTGTTATAATGAACAAAAATAGCGTTTTTTTTTATTCAACGTAATTGGTGAGCGTTCTATCAAACATCATTCATTTAGCCATAAAGCAAGAATTATTACACAGTATAAAGTCTCAAATGGCTGAAATAAATACAATGGAAAAGAACATTTCCCCCTAATAAAGGATGGAATGTATCTCTATTTTCCTTCATAATCTAAATATAAAAAGGAAATTAAAGACATCTATCGTAATCTGATTATTATTATTATTATTATTATTATTATTATTATTATTATTATTATTATTATTATTATTATTATTATTATATTATTATTATTATTATTATTATTATTATTATTATTATTATTATTATTATTATTATTATTATTATTATTATTATTATTATTATTATTATTATTATTATTATTATTATTATTATTATTATTATTAAATAATAATAATTATTATTATTATTATTATTATTATTATTATTATTATTATTATTATTATTATTAAATTATTATTATTATTATTATTATTATTATTATTATTATTATTATTATTATTATTATTATTATTATTATTGTTATTAATTATAAAATCATTATTATTATTATAAAATTATTATTATTATTAATAAATTAATTATTATTATTATTATTATTATTATTATTATTATTATTATTGTTAACATTATTATTATTATTATTATTATTATTATTATTATTATTATTATTATTATTATTATTATTATTATTAGTTTCTTCTTATGACTAAAATTGATGTTATGAAATTATTTTAATATGTAACGCTATCTAATCTACGCATCATTATTTAACCCCAGTATGATAATACCGATTAAATTAGGGCAAAATGAATGCATAATTTAGATAAAGTCTACGGAGAATAAAATGACACTTTAACAATATATGCCAGTGAAGGAAAATTATCACGAGTATATATATATATATATATATATATATATATATATATATATATATATATATATATATATATATATATATATATATATATATATATATATATATAAATACCAGCCACTCACGAACAGAGCCTAATCAGGAGGGTTGTACTCAATTAATATCCGACCAAGACAGCCAAGATCAAAGGAGAGAGGCCAGCTCTTACTACAGTGATTGTGACCTGGGACCCTCACTTTGTTTGGTGAGTGCTTTTTTCTGACTCACAGGGCATTTTAATATACTATTATTAAATACAATATATATATATATATATATATATATATATATATTTATAACTCATATACATATATTATATATATATATATATATATATATATATATATATATATATATATATATATATATATATATATATACATCTCTTGTACTAAACAATAGATATATTTTGGGCGATTTTATAATGGATATTACCAAAACAAATCTCTATTCATTAGGTGGAATTTTATAATGGCTAAAGTAGCAAAAACAAATCTAAACCTTTTATTATTTTACCGACTAGTTTCGTGTGAATCATACATCTACCCATTATCAAGGTTTGGATAATACCATAGTTTACTTTGATAATGCTGAACAATATAGCAAAATTTTAATGTCTTTAAAAAATTACGTAAAAGTTATATATAAATAAATATAAATAGAATAAAATTACTATTTGCCAATATATGGTAAAAAGCACCACTATGGGACAAAACTCTACTTCAGTATTAAAATATTTTAAGTGTGTAAATTTTCATTCAGGGATCCTATATGGAATTTCAAAAGTTCATAAAATTGATTGGTCAATTAGTTCAATTTTATCTGCTATTGGCACAGTAAATTATAAACTTTCAAAATTCTTTATTCCTATATTGGATAATCTAACTAAAAATAATTATGCTATTAAAGATACATTCTCTTTCGTCACTGAAATCTTAAATTTTCCGGATTCTAATAAATATATTATGGCAAGTTTCGACGTAGAAAGTTTGTTCACTAACGTGCCTTTGAAAGAAACATTGGACATCATTCTTAACTCATTATTTGCCAACACATCCACTGTTAACGGTCTGGATAGATCAAGTTTTGAAGATTACTTATACAAAAATGTAATTTTTATATAATAGAAAATAATACATTTGCCATGGGTAGTCCTTTGGGGCCTACTCTAAGTAACATTTTCATGTGCTATTTTGAATCTATTTGGCTTAATGAATGCCCGGAGGAATTTAAACCGGTTTTCTATAGAACGTATGTAGATGACTTTTTTTTACTTTTTAAATCCAGACACGAAATTGATTTGTTTTTACAATATATTAATTCAAAACACCAAAATATTAATTTCACAGTGGATATTGAAGAAGGAGACTCCTTGGCATTTCTTGATATTAAAATATATAAGGAAAACAACAAATTTCAAACAAGCGTTTATAGGAAACCAACATTCACAGGATTAACAACTAAATTCAATTCATTTATCCCGCATGTTTATAAAATTAATTTACTTAAAACGCTTTTCGATAGAGCATACAAGATCTCATCTACATATATTAATCTTTCGAATGAATTGGACTTCCTAAAGACGCTATTTCTAAAGAATGGATTCCCAGGTTTTATCATTGACAGCATATTCAGGAAACAACTTTCGTTAAAATTTCAGCAAATATCTTGCACTAAATTAACAGTACCTAAAGAAATTCTGTATATGAAATTACCTTTTATGGGGAGAATGAGTTGTGAAATTGAACGCAGAATTAAAGGAATATTAAAATCAAATTACCTCCAGTTCAACTTCAGATTAGCTTTTTCAAATGAAAATAAAATTGGAAAATTCTTAAAAGTTAAAGATAAACTTCCTTTACCTTTATGTTCATCAGTGATATACAAATACAAGTGCGGTGACTGTGATGCCACCTACATAGGAAATCTTTCTATTCGCATTGCTGAACATAAAGGTATTTCCTATAGAACACTGGAACATTTGCACCATCCCCCATATTCTGCGATCAATTCTCCTCTTCATAAAAATCATACATAGAGGTTCCAATTTCAAAATTTTGACCTAAAAGAAGTCCGACCTCAATTCTTTAGAATCCTTATATATATTTGGCACCACGCTCCAAAGCTGAATGAAAATTTACACACTGAAAATATTTTAATACCATATATTGGCAAATAGTAATTTTATTCTATTTATTTATTTATATATAATTTTTATGAATTTTTAAAAGATTATTTATTTAAAATTTATTTTTATATTAGTAATTAAATGTTGGGATTATATTATTTAGATTCATTCGAAACTAGTCGGTAAAATAATAAAATGTTTAGATTTGTTTTGGTTATTTTTTCATCCATTATATTTATATATATAATATATATTTATATATATATATATATATATATATATATATATATATATATATATATATATATATATATATATATATATATATATATATATATATATATATATATATATATATATATATATATATATACTCTAACTCCAAAAATAACTCACCACTAGGGTAAATGTCTCTCGCAGGAACGGGAAGGCCCCTAACCCAAAACCCCACACCGACGAGACAGCATCATTGTACGTCACCACGCAGAGAATTCGTTGCAGTATTGGGGCCGTCACGGCGATAAATTTAGGAAAGTAAACCACGTAACTAGACCTGGGAGAGGTGGGGATAAGGTTATGTCGGGGTATAATCGAGTGAGGAATCATTCACGTACGAAGCGATTCCGATAAACATGGAAAGGATAGTGCGTGAACTGTCAAGAGATCAGTGCGTGCAGATAACAACACTCCACACCGAAGGACACGGTTACCGGGCACTTGGTCGACGATTCGGTGTAGCGCACACAACGATTGCACGGGTGGTCTAACGGGACGCATGATCGCCGGCGAGGACAAGGTAGGCCCAGGGTCACGACACCCGTGGAAGAGATCGATTTATACGTCTGCGTGCATTACAAGAGCGCCACACAACGGCGACATATTTCAGATTTGGCTGGCTGGAGGTAAACTGGCACCAGGGTGGTGACGATATCAGTACGTCGACGTTTGCGAGACATAATTACCGGCTCCGGAAGCGCCTATGATTTACCATATACGCTTTGCAGGGGAGCGACTGGCATTTGCCCGATAACACATCCATTGCGGTCGAGCGATTGGGCAAGGTGCTCTTTACGGACGAGAGTGTCTCTGTGCGCCTCGGACAGGCGTGCTTATACCGACGACCGACGACCGACGTCGACGATAACGACCGACGGAAGGTTCGCGCAATACAATAATCTTTTGGTGCCGCCATTTATAGATTGGTCGGTTGGTCTGGGAGGTATCTCTTTATCAAGTTTCAGTTTACATCTTCGATGGAGGCACTCTTGCAGCAGTAAGGTATATCACAGATATCCTCGAACCATATGTCGTGCCATATACCCTGCATCGGTGACTCTTTCATCCTAATGCATGGCAATGCAAGACCGCACAAGGCCCAATGACTACCTTGGGACGGTGCAAGTACGGCGTTGGGTGGCCAGCATTTAGTCAGACCTCAACCCAATTCATTTGTAGAGATATCTGATATGTCGGATCCGACAGCTAGAACCCTCTGGAAGTTCTCCCCGGACCTGCGACAGGCACTGCACGACTTATGGGATCAAAAATCACTGTCCTGGACATTCGCCCACTCATCGAGAGCATGCCAGGTTGATGTCAGCGATCT
>JABUQX010147894.1:0-7500 GCA_015478945.1 Trachelipus rathkii
TAGTGTACTTCGTTCGGTTCAATTTGGGTGTTTTTAACCGTTACTGCAGTTAATCAAAATTAAAGACAGCGTTAAATATGAACATTATTAATTAATGAACATTTCCTCTTATTACAGACATAATAATTTACAATTTATTTTCTTCATTCTATATTATATAATTACAAATAGTTAATTAGTTCATATGACGATGACGACAATTTTATTCTTTTTAAGGAATAATAACATATAATTCTCTCTTGTTCCTTAAGATGAAAATTACATTCATATTCAAAGAACATGAAAAGGTCTTGTAAAATTTGTATAAATACTGTTTAGATCATTGTCGGCTTCCCAAAAGAGTTTTATTATTTTGATCTTTTTTATTATCTTTAAAAGTGACTCCAAAATCTAATTGTTACCAATTTAATAACATGTTTTAATTTGTTTTTAACTGATGTTACACGTGTTCTTGCATGTTTGTCACAATTGCTACTACTTGTTCCAATTTGTAGTTACAGTTGTTACCAATGTGTAAGATTGGCGGAGTTTTCCAGTTTGTTAATGTAAATTAGCATTTAAATGAGCATTCTCACTATCGTACGAATGAAAACATTATTTTATTGTTCAATAAATTATATACAAAACATAAATTTATGAAGTATCATACGTTATATATATATATATATATATATATATATATATATATATATATATATATATATATATATATATATATATATATATATATATATATATATATATATATATATATATATATATATATATATATATATATTTTTTCTTTCTTTCTTCACCTTCCTCTTTCCCCCAAGATTGGTGGGCTAAGGTGCTGTACAAGCATCGGAAAAGAAAGTAGGAGAACATGACAAACGTCGAAAAGAAAGCCCAGCCTTACCGCCCCCTCTGTACCATTAATTAGTGAGAGCTCGTCACAGACAGAAAATCCACCCTAGAGTATCATGGGACCGCGACGGACCCTCACTATGGTAAATCGTCAATGTAAGGGTTCATCCCCTGGCCCAGGTGGGCCACAACCATCCCCCATACAAAACCCCGCCATTCTCTCTTATCACCTTTATTCTCGCCTCTGCCAAACTCACATTTTCTCCTTCAGACATTCGTTCACCGACTCAATCCACTTTCTCTTCGGTCTCCCCAGCCGGTCGGTTCCAACACACTCTCCACTATGCATCCGCTTAGCCAACCGACTTTCATTCATCCCTTTCCACATGACCAAACCATCTCAACATACTTTCATTTATTCTCTCATTTACCCCTTTCTTCACACCACACCACTCTCTAATACGTTCATTCCTCACTTTATTAATTCTTTTCACACCTAGCATGCCCCTAAGATTGTCCATCTGAACACATTGAACTTTAGATCTATACTTCTTATTCCAGACCATAGTCTCACTACCATACAATAACACAGGTAACAACATACCCTCATGTAAGACTCTAGCGCACTCAAGACTTAGTGCTTTTGGATTTAAGTGCACCAGCCACCTTCCTGCCATTCACAACTTTCTCTACACTCTGCATCATCCGTTCCCTTCTCATCAACACATACCCTAAATATTTTAAACTCAGACACTTATCAGCTACTCATCATCTACTTGCCAACTGCACTGAGGACCTGTCCTCACTCACAGCCATAACTACACTCTGTATCATACGTTTACTTTCAAACCCTCCTTTTACATACCCTGCCAAATCTCTCTACCAATCCTCTCAAACTCTCTTCAGATTCGCCACACAGAACCAAATCATCCGCATATAATAGGTAGGACACCCTCCACTCATCTCCATTCTCCATCATTCTAACACCATTTCCTGCCATCCCCACCTCGAATTCTTTCATAACCCCATCCATATACACATTGAATAGCCAAGGAGACATAACACAACCCTGTCTCACTCCGCTATTAATCCTAAACCAATCACCATTGACACCATTTATTCTTACACACGCTTCACTATCGTCATACATACTTTTGATTCCATTCAGAAGCCTACCACCAACACCATATATCACTAATACCTGCCATAAAGCTTCCCTATTAACTCTATCATACGCCTGTTGTAAATCCATAAAACCTAAATATACCAGGTAATTTATTCTTCTTCTCCCTCATTTTCTCAATCATTTGTTTCAATGTAAGATTTGATCCACATCCTCTACCACTCCTAACCGCACCTTGTTCTTCACCAACCAGTCCCTCAGTCACTCGACGCACTCTTTCACCAAAATACCAGCATATACCTTCCCTACAACACTCAATAAACTTATTCCCCTATAATTTCTACAGTTCCCCTTTTCTCCCTTACCCTTATATAAAAGGGTACTATTACCGCTCTCCTCCAATCCCTTGGAACTATACCTCCATAAACGCTTTACACAACTTCCAAATCAGTCAATCACCATCTCGCCTCCGCTCTTGATCATTTCACTAAGTAATTTCATCTACACCTACAGATTTATCATTCTTCAACTTCTTCCTATACCCATTACCTCCTCCTTACTAATAACCTCATCCCCAAAATACCTATTCCTTCTTGCACCATCAAAACCACACACATTCACTAACACCTCATCATTACTGTTAATATTGTGCAGATTTTCGAAGTGTTCTTTCCACACTCCCCTCACATCCATTTCATCAGTTACAAAAGCACCATCCCTATTCATTATTCTAAGCAGATTCCCCTTATTCTCATTCTTAACCTTCTTCCTTCCAGAAGAGCTTCCTATTCCATATTGTATGTCCTCATTCATCCTCTTCAAACTGTTCATTTACCTCTTACTTTCTCCTACGTATGCACTACTTTTAGTATTTCTTTCCTCCTTATATAATTCAAGCATCTTTCTTTTGAAATTTCATCATTGCTTTTAGTACATTCCAACCACGCTTCTTTTTACCTTTAACCGCTTTCATCACCTCTTCATTCCACCATTCGCTGTTAACATTCTTACTTCCTACTTTAGCACATCCACACACTTCCTTTGCACTACTAACAATTGCTTCCTTCATTTGCCCCCAGATTTGTTCAGTATCAACTTGTTCACATATATATATATATATATATATATATATATATAATATCTTAATATATGTATATATATATATATATATATATATATATATAATAATAATATATATATATATATATATTTATATATACTGTATATAATCAGATATAATAATAATAAGAATATATATATATATATAATATATATATATATATATATATATATATATATATATATATATATATATATACGAGTATGTATATAATATAGTAACTTTATATATATATATAAAAAAATCTTATATTTATATATATGTAACTGCTTCTTCTTCTTATATATATATATATACAGTAATATAAATAATAACCAATAATAATAATAATAATAATATGCACTATAATAATATATATATATATAATATATACACATATATAATAATAATATATAATATACTTATATATATATGTATATATATATATATATATATATATATATATATCTAACATATAAGGACTAAAGGTTTCATGGTGCCGGATATGGTTTAACTTTTTCATATATTACTAATATATGATACTAACAATTAAAATGTGACGAGAAAGATATGAAAAAATGAAAATATTAAAAATTTAATAATGAAGTAAGAAAAAACGTTCATTTTGCATGAGAAATAAAACGAGATTTTAGTGCTAGTACGTAAAAGAATTTATGGTAACGTAAAAAATTAAAATACGTTCCGCATTGTTTTTTTTTTTCACATATAGATTCTGTATTTACATAACAAAAGCAAATCATAACCTGAACTTCGAGGGTAGCAAATCGCAACCACGCAACTATATGGATCGAGGATGCAGTAAAACTCAACCTAACCTATATGGATCGACGATGCAGTAAATTTCAACCTAACCTATATGGATATACTTTCCCGTAACATATTTTCTCTTGTTTTCGGATTAGATTTTTGCAATACAGAAATCCCGAGACGTCACTGAGTCCCGGAAGCTTTACAAGCGTACGGTGAGTAAAAAATATTAAACAATGCTTATATAAAAACTTTTAAATATAAAAAAAAACATCAATAATAACGAAAAGTTAAAATAAAAACAGATTTCTCCAATCGAGTTCCAATTGATTGAATGGGAATAATTTGAAGAAAATGTTGGTGGATCCAGTTGGTTGGAGGTTTTAAATAATAAAAGAATACTTTCATTTAAGCAATGGCTCTCTCTAAATGTATGGCATTCGTACTTTGGGCTCTCCGCTGTGGGATCATCGTCCCCACTTCCGAAGGTCCAAATATTTTTCTCCCTTCCTTTATTGATCATATTTCCAGCCAAAAGCAGGATGGTATTCTCAAAATTATACAGTTAATTATCTTAATTTAAGTAATACGCTACCATTGAAATTTTATACTAACTTCATTTTATAACTAATTTGTAAAAATGATATAAAAAGTTTTTACATAATATGAACATAGAAAGGAGCTAACTAAAAAGTTAGTTTCTATAACTTTATATCGATAAACAGCTAAATTCTTTTTCCAAGTTAACAATGACCGCTAACTTTAATTACATGAATTTAGTTTTCTTTTGATTTTTTGAGTCCAAAACCCTTAAGGAGGTCTAAAATTTATATTTGTTGCAGCCTAGTTCCGAAGATTATCAAGATATACGTAAAGTATTTAAAACAAATAAAATTAAATATTTATTTACATTCAACACGTAGGTTACTAAAAGTGACTCCAGATATTTTTACGAGGTAAAAATATTAGGAAATGAAAATGCATATGAAAACTGAATTTAATAATCAAATTATAATAATATCACTTTTATTTACTTTTCACTAAGGAACGATCTGTCACTTCATCTCCTACCAACTATTATGCTAAAGACTCCACCTTTATTCTTCCTTTCATTTTAAAAGGAGTCCTAATCAGTTGAAAATAGTTTAAGCTGTGGGGATGGTCTTGTGGTAACTGGTCACTAATCTTTTAGGTGTTTTGAATTGGAGATAGAGAAACTTGGTGGTTTTCAATGTCTCAAAAACGTCAGATTCTGCAGTTATCTACTTAACCCATTCTTCCACACAACAAATACAATATTTTAGAAAATGCACAACCTAAACTGTCGACTGTCCTAAAATATACTTAACCTTTCCCTTTACCGTGGTCCCTCTTGAAGGAAGCACAGCGCTTCTCTTATCAAATGTTTCTAAGAAGTTGAGTATCCTGTCTCTTTACTCCTTAATCAAGGAGGCATCCTGCTACTTCTCTTTTTACAGTGCTTTACTCAGTTCTCAGACTCAAAAATTAGCACCTATACTCAGTTTTGCTTACATCGCTACTCTACTACTTAAGTCTGGACTACTTCTTCTTCTTCTTTCTTCCTTTCTTCCTTTAACTTGAACACTGTCATATGAAATATATATATATATATATATATATATATATATATATATATATATATATATATATATATATATATATATATATATATATATATATATATATATATAAAAATATATATATATATATATATAAATATAATAACAATATATATATATATATATATATATATATATACTATATATATATCATACATATATGTATATATGTATATAATATATATAATAATAATAATATATATATGTAATAATAATAATAATAATAATAACCTATATATATGTAATAACCTTCTTTATATATAATAATAATAATATTAATACACTATGGTTAATTTAATAATAATAATAATATGTATATATATAATAATATATAATAATAATAATAATATATGTAATAATAATAATATTGCAGATTGTACTGTTTAATAATAATAATAATAATAATATATATATATAATATAATATAATAATAACAACAATATGTAATATATAATAATAATAATATATATAATAATAATATATAATAATAATATATAATAATAATAATAATAATATATATATATTTATAATAATAATATAAAATAATAATAATATATATATATATATATATATAATAATATATAATAATATGTAATAATATATATAATATATATATATGTAATAATAATAATAATAATATAATAATATGTATGTATATATATATATATCTTCTTCTTCAATAATAACAATAATAATAATATATCGAGTCGTAATATTTCATTTGATGTAATTATGAAATTGATTTACCGAACATTATAGGAGTTCAATATACGTCTGGTCTTTTATTATCATATATATATATATATATATATATATATATATATATAACTATATATATATATATATATATATATATATATATATATATATATATATATATATATATATATATATATATATATATATATATCTCTTTATATATATATATTATATATATATATATGTGTGTGTGTGTATGTGCGTATGTGTTTTTTTTTTTTTATTAAAGAAAAAAATTTGTTTTAGCAAATATTTTTTGCGTTTTTAATATGTATTTGCCTTTATAAACTTTTCAATCCCACAGGTATGCGGGTGTACCATATATTTCGATCGCTATTTTTGGCAAAAATATATCGATTTTTCAGATTTTTTCTTTATAAAGTACCAAAAAGTATCGATATATGGCTTCAAAATAGTTCAGAGTATCGAATAAATAATCAGTGTTTTATAACAGAAAAAAATATAACTGAATTTTGACTAATAATGAAAGTTGGTATGTCGATTTTATATATATATATATATATATATATATATATATATATATATATATATATATATATATATATATATATATATATATATATATATATATATATATATATATATATATATATATATATAAATATACATATTTATATAACAATACAATAAAAATAATTATAATAAAAATACTCAAAATACTATTAATAATAATATAATAATAATAATAATATGTAATAATTTATAATAAATAATATAATAATAATAATAATAATAATAATAATAATAATATGATATATAATATAATAATAATATGTAATAATATGTAATAATAATAATAATATATATGTAACAATAATATAATATAATAACTCATATAATATGTAATAATAATAATAATATGTAATAATAATAATAATAATATGTAATAATAATAATAATAATAATAATAATAATATATGTATATATATATACTATATATAATAATAATAATAACAAATAATAATAATATGTATATATATATAATAATAATAATAATATAATAATAATAATAATATAATAATATAATAATAATATATATGTAATTATATATGGGGTGGAAAAACTAATATTTTTAGAAAAGCAAAATCAATTAATTTTATAAAAAAAAAAAAAAAAAAAAAAAAAAACATTGGCTTTTATTGGTTTTCTATAGTTTCAATATATATTTTGCAAATTTCTGTAATAACTACTCTTATGCATAAGTTTTGATCCCAAATCCATACATTTAATTTCATTTTAATGGA
>JABUQX010147894.1:15000-20000 GCA_015478945.1 Trachelipus rathkii
AAATTCCCACAGCATTTGTTCTGCGTGTTGTAGAAGGAGAGTAAAGGGACAGTGGTAGTTGGGTTGGCTACTACCACTTATCTCTTGCCAAGAATGCTAATGTACGACTATGAAAACGTCGAGATCGCCATTTGCGATCTACTATCTTTCAGAGAAAATGTACGAATCGTATGGGTACATGGAATATCAATGGAATAAATGTTGAGGAGAAGAGGAGAGAGTTGATGGATGTATTTTGAAAGGGTAAATTTGATTTGCTCTCTGTGACTGAAACCAAGATGAAAGGAAGCGGTGATGACGATTGGTGTGGTATTTTGTGAAATGTGTGCGCGTTGGAGTGGAGAGGAATGAAAAGGGGAGAAAAGGAGTGGCGAGTCTGATAAATGACCTCCAGCACAGGTCTATGGTGGATCTTGTTTGTGTGAGTATTAGAATTCTAATGATTAAATTTCAGTTTAAAAAGGTCTAGGTATATGTGGGTGTAACATATGGTCAATTTGAGGGTGATTTTGAGAAGAGTTCGACTTTCTAGGATAATCTAAATTAAGTTATGGATTGGGGGAGGATGTTTGAGGTCAAAGGTATGTAAGTAAGTAATTCTTTCTTTAAAATCAAGAGTATTCATAAGTATACTAGAGTTGATGTAGATAGAGAAGGTGGTATCAAAGTGAAAAGTGTGATTGATTTTGTGTTTGTGAAGATGTTGAAATAATTGATGGAAGTTAAGTCAGTTTTTGGATTGGGGATGGTAATGTCGGATCATTATGTTGTTTTACAATTAATAACATGTTAATGGGGGCTTGGATGGAGGGCAAGGAGATAAGGAAGGAAGTTTGAAGAATAAAGGGTGAGAAGTTAAGTGAACAAGGTAATAAAGAAGAGTATATATATATATATATATATATATATATATATATATATATATATATATATATATATATATATATATATATATATATATATATATATATATATATATATATATATATATATATATATATATATATATATATATATATATATATATATATATATATATATATACAGTATATATTTTATATTTATGTATATCTAAAAAAACATATATATATATTATATTTATATTTATATATATATATATATATATATATATATATATATATATATATATATATATATATATAAAGAATAATAGATACACTTGTTATATTTTTATAAGATGAATAATTTCAGAAAGAATATATATAGTTTATAAGTTTATAACATGCTTTACATAAATTTTTAAGAGAAAAATATGCATTAAATTATATAATACAGAGTGATCGAGAAGTCGCGCACATCAAAATATTCGAGTCTGTGAATTTAATGGTAAACGGATTAGGTCTATCTGCAACCGCTAGATAGCATCACAGGTATTACCTGCAACACACGTAAACGTCATTGTGATTGGCTGTGCTCCCATGACGTCTCAGTAGCGTAGAGCTCTTTGACGGGTGAGGATGCAGTTTTCCCAAGACCAACGAGTTTATTCTTGAACAGTATTTAGCTTGTCGCTCATATGCACGTGTTAAAAATGCATTTAGTGACAGATATCCGGATGCAGCAGTGCCTAATAATTCGACAATAACGAGATTAATCGCCCGTTTCCGGGAAAACGGTTCTGTTGCTGACAGGAAGAGTGTCGGCAGACCTACCATTTTGACTACGGCTAAACTGGCGGAGGTTCGGAAAGTGATGCTGCGTTCGCCTATAAAGAGCCTGCGGAGACTTTCAGTAAACTCCCAGTTGTCATATGGAAGTGCCCATAAAGCGATGAAGATGTTAAAATTTCATGCATATCATGTTCGCTGTGTTCAGGAATTGAAGACACCAGATCAAGAGAAGCGCATGGCCTACTGCAGATGGTTTCGCTCATTTGTTGACAATCGTGGAATAGCAGAGCTTGACCGTGTCTTCTTCACGGATGAGGCGTGGTTTCATCTTAGTGGATATGTGAACACCGGATATCTGTCACTAAATGCATTTTTAACACGTGCATATGAACGACAAGCTAAATACTGTTCAAGAATAAACACTCGTTGCTCTTGGGAAAACAGCATCCTCACCCGTCAAAGAACTCTACGCTACTGAGACGTCATGGGAGCACAGCCAATCACAATGACGTTTACGTGTGTTGCAGGTAATACCTGTGGTGCTATCTAGTGGTTGCAGATAGACCTAATCCGTTTACCATTAAATTCACAGACTCGAATATTTTGATGTGCGCGACTTCTCGATCACTCTGTATATTGTATATAGAATATATAGTATAGGTTTGATGTAAAATAAAAAAAATAATAATAATAATACATACATAATAATAATAATAATAATAATAATAATAAATAATAATAATAATAATAATAATAATAATAATAATAATAATAATAATAATAATAATAATAATAATAATAATAATAATAATAATAATAATAATAATAATATTAATATTAATAAAAATATTAATAATATAATAATAATATTAATAATAATACATAAAAGAAGAGAAAAAATAATAATAATAATACACATAATAAACACGCTCACACACACACACACACAATAAATAATAATAATAAGTAGTAGTAGTAGTTTATTTAGCAAATATTTACTTTCTTTTTGATTAATGTACTGCAAATTGTATGTAAAATGAAAATAAAATTTTTCAAATTTTTTATATTATTATTATTATTATTATTATTATTATTATTATTATTATTATTATTATTATTATTATTATTATTATTATTATTATTATTATTATTATTATTATTATTATTATTATTATTATTATTATTATTATTATTATTATTGTCTATTATTATTATTATTATTATTATTATTATTATTATTATTATTATTATTATGAGGTTTATCTTAATATTTATATTGGTGAATGCTTTACAAGGGATTTATTTGTTTTAACAAAGAAGAAATTACCAAAATGATCGTTTTAATCCGTTAATTATTGTCCCCATCTTTCATTATGAGTTTACTTTCCTTAAAGCCCCATCCCCCAAATCCCACTTCCACATCCACCCCATCAGAAACGTAATAAATGAGTCATTTGTTAACCTTGATTCGTAAACGAACGTAATACGTGAAACGAAAAGAAGCAAGGAAGAATAATCTGTTTTGTTCGAATTTGATCAAATTTGCTCCATAAATGCTGCGATTGTCTCTAACGAATAAAATGATGAGCAATTATGTTAATTTGAATGATTTTTGCTCTATTCAAGCTTTTATTTTTTATTTTTTATTTTGCAATTAATTTTTTTTACTCTATTTTAAACTTTTTTTTATGTCAATTAATTCTGTACTCCATTTTATCACTATTTTTCACCAATTATTTTCTTTAAAAAAAAAAAAAAAAGCGTAATCTTTTTACAATTTATTTTTAATCAAATTTCTTCCCATTTAGGTTAGTACCCATTACCTTTACTATATATTTTTACTCTACTTTTCTTATAGAAGAGGTTACAATTCTCATTTTTTTTTCCGAATCAATTTCACTTTTTTAAGAATTTTTTTTTATCATGCTTTCTCTGAGGTAATTTTAAAATATTAAATTCGTTTCGTAATTGTTATTATAATGTCTTCCCTTTTTACAGTTGTTCTCCGATCAATTTTTTTATTCTTTTTAATTAATGATATTATAACATTTTTAAAATCTTCACAGAGAATGAGGTGCTTAGGCATGCGCGATAATATATAAATATATATATATATATATATATAGTAAAGATATATATATATATATAGTATAGTATATATATATATATATATATATATATATATATATATATATATATATATATATATATATATATATATTTATATATATATTAAGAGAGGCGCCCAGGTTGGAGACTGGGTTGGAGTGAGAGAATATGAGCTATTCTCTATTAACTCTAGCTTCGTCCCACTCATCAGACGCTAATGAGTACATTGGCAGCATGCTTGGCCGTTAATGGAAACTTTCCGGCATCCGATACGGTTGCCAGCGGATTGGTCGTTAACCCGTGTTCCCAAGGCGACCTTTTCAATATATATATATATATCAGTGGCGGCTCGTGAACCCAAAACATGGGGAGGCACTGTAATATATATATATATATATATATATATATATATATATATATATATATATATATTTTTTTATTTATTTTTACTATGTATATATATATATATATATATATATATATATATATATATATATATATATATATTATTCTATAAGACTGCCACAGAAAAATTTTTTCTCAAAAACACCCCGAAATTTTTTTTTGTTATAGATATATATATATATATATATATATATTCTTAATCTAAAACACCCCGAAATTTTTTTTTGCTACTGCCATATATATATATATATATATATATATATATATATATATATATATATATATATATATATATATATATATATATATATATATATATATATATATATATATATATATATATATATATATATATATAAGATAGATACATATAAATATATATATATTTTATATAAATATATATATATATATATATATATATATATATATATATATATATATATATATATATATATATATATATATATATATATATATAAAAAGACAGAGAGTAAATTATGACGTTTAGTTGTGGGCCGTACTAAATGATGACGTAACATATTTTTTCGAAATTTGGGGGACGGGGAATTTGGGGGAACTGTTAATAATTTTCGTAGCGAAGGCGTTTATGATTTGCTGTTTTATAAAGGTTGTAACATTTTTTTAAGATTTAATTATTAATTTTTTAATTAATTATTTAATTTAATGTATGAAAATGGGTAAATTCTATTATTATATATATATTCGAAAATTAAGGGTTTATTTTTGTCCTTGTCCATTTGAAAATTGTGACTGATTGCCGATGACAGTTGAATCCGGCAACAATACAACTATAAAATATAGTAAATTTTAGAATACCCTCTCTCTCTCTATATA
>JABUQX010147894.1:30000-35000 GCA_015478945.1 Trachelipus rathkii
TAGTATATATATATATATATATATATATATATATATATATATATATATATATATATATATATATATATATATATATATATATATATAATATATATACAAATATATATATATATATATATATATATATATATATCGCGGACAAATTTAATGCATCACCCGTAAATATAATGTAAACTCTTTCATTTTTTGAAATGTTGTGCTAGGGTTTGGTTTTATTTGGGTCATACCTAACTTCGGAGTGTATACCGTATGTAACTACTCCGTGTATGGAACTAAATGGCATAATAAAGACAACCAACCAAATTACGAAACCCCGAGAGTACGTTCATAGGAGAACAAGATGGTAAGACACCAACCAACAAACGAAACAAACCCTATGCTGTAAGTCGTAGCTTGACAAAGACTGTCACAATGGAAAGACATCGTCAGAGAAGAGGAACGTGCCATAGGAGTTATCACACTGTTGGAAGTAGACCATTCTCCGAGACAGGTGGCTCAGTAACTTGGGGTAAACCAATCGATAGTCAGTTGAATCCTTCGTCGGTTCAGGGAGACTGGCAGCAACCGTAGACGACATGGTCAGGGTCGCCGGAGGGCGACGTCTGAGAGAGATGACAGATTCCTCCGTCTGGCAGTGCTTCGTGATCGTTTCCAAACAAGCGTACAGCTACAACACAGGCTTCGTGAGGTCAGATATATGCCCATTTCCGAGCGTACAGTGAGAAGACGACAGAATGAACGTGGAGTACGTATACAAGGTTCGCTAATGGCCTTCTCCTGGATCAGAGCCATCGGGGTTTCGATTTCATTTTTCATTAGCGCGGAGATTGGAACACTCACTACGAGTCGCGTTCACACTATGCGGACCTACGGACGTCGGCGAATTTGAGACATGCAAGTGAAAGCAACACTTTTCTGTCTGCAATATCTCCCCAAGGATTCCTTTTGGAGGTGACTCTGTGATGGTGTGGGCAGGCATTTGTTTGGGTGCTCGCACGGCATTGCATATCGTGAGCAGAGAAACGCTAACGGCTGAAAGGTATGCGGAAGACATCCTCCAAGAGTATATAGTGCCTTTCGCGCCCTTCATTGGCGTCCATTTTTTGCTACTCCATGACACGCCACACTGCACAGGTCGTCCAACGGTACCTACAACAGGTAGGGGTCAAACTTCTGGCCATTTCTGCGAGGCGGAGCCCGGCATGAACCCAATTGAACATGTTTGGGATTTGTTGGGTAGGCGTGTTCGAGCCCGTGAACATGCTCCGTCCACACTCAGGGAGCTTGCAAACGCTTTGACGGAAGAATGGGACAACATCCCGCAGGAGACTATCTCCACGATCATTTCATCAATGCCGAATCGCTTGGAGGAAGTTGGAAGGGCCAGAGGGGGTACAACCCATTATTAGACCTTTATGCTGCATTTCACATTGTAATTTGTAGCATATTGTTGTTGATTAATAAAATCATCATATCCATATTTTTTCGTTTTCTTTATTATGCCATTTAATTCCCTACACACTGTCGTTACATACGGTTTATACATTTATAACCCTGTGCAACACTCCCGAGTTAGGTATGAACCAAATAAAACCAAACCCTAGCCCTACATTTCCCGATATGAAAGAGTTTAAATTATATTTACGGGTGATGCATTAAATTTGTCTGCGAGTTTATATATATATATATATATATATATATATATATATATATATATATATATATATATATATATATATATATATATATATATATATATATATATATATATATATATATATATATATATATATATATATATCTTCGCACTCACTTGATACAAGATCATACACTCGTAAGCACGTGAGGTTTACTTTGGCGTACCCTGCATCACTCTGCGTACCCTCGGGGCACGCGTGTACTCCCACTTGGAGCACCACTGATAGAGCTGAGTCCCAGTGTACTACTAGCCGTGAAGTGTAGTTAGTACCTCATCGAATCAGGTACCATCATCCGATATTTTTGAGAAGACGACACCCGATTCAAGAAGGAACTTAACAGACGCTCTACAAATTGGAGCAAGGTATCTCTTCACGACTTTTTTTAACGATTCTTTTCTTTATATTATTGTAAACAAGTATTTCATTTTTCAAGATTTGGTGAGCAAATTATTGCTCACCGTTACATATATAGAGAAGAGTATATATATATATATATATATATATATATATATATATATATATATATATATATATATATATATATATATATATATATATATATATATATATATATATATATATATATATATATATATATAAAATATTTTATGAATCGTCTGGGAACATTGAATGTTAGAGAAATAAATAATGAGAAGAGAGGTGATGGATGTATATACATAATGCAAAATAAAGAATATTAAAAATGTTTTTATAAAAGCGTTTTCAACTTGCTCAAATATGTTAGTTGAACGCAAAACATTATAAAAATGGGAAATCATAAAAAACAAAATATCAGCGCAACTTGTGTCTAAGGAATATTTATATTTTACAATTCTTTTAATCATAAATTTGTGTTATATATGATTTTTACTTTTAATATATGTTAGTATAAAATTAGTTTATTGTTATATAATTGTTTATAATGTTTTCCTTATAAAAATTATTGTTTATATTGTATATAATTTTATTTCTTAGACATATTGTTAAATGCATTTTTTGGCGGTTCTTTCTCTGTGGTTCACTTTTTAAAATAAGGTTAATTTTGAAACCTTAACTTGGCCTCAGGTCAGCAAAGTATTTTTATATAGTAGAATTGTAGGAAATGTTATTGTGCATAACTCTAGGTCAGCGAATGGTTTGAATTAGTGATGGATCGGATGTGAAATTTTTGACATCCGCGGATGGGTGTGAGTGCGGATGTGAGATTTCTAACATCCAAATGGTGTGATGCGAATGTTAGATGGCTTGATTATTGATTCATGATGCGGATGCGGGTGGATGTTAATGCAACCGGCGGGATGCGGATGTCAGCAATAAAATTATATATATATATGTTATATATATATATATATTATATATATATATAAAGAAGATATATATATGGGGATAGATACGTTTCTCTATGCAGATAAAAACGTGATATATATATATATATATATATACACATATATATATATATATATATATATATATATATATAGTATATATATATATATATATATATATATATATATATATATATATATATATATATATATATATATATATATATATATATATAGTGAGTTTTTTTTTCTTTAAGAAATTTTAAAGTTTCTAAATGTGTGACGAGGAGCCCAACCATTGCATCCCACCATGAACTTTCCTCAACCTCCACCCATCAGAGAGTGGCTTACAAAAATTATGCTGTTAACTCTTTTGTCATAATTTTTAATCCTCAAAATTTATATGAAGTAAATTATGCTTCAAAAATAAGTTTTTCTGCATTCTCGCCCAGAAGTCGCATACGCTTCCCTCATCGGAAATGAGACCAGCTGAGCTAAATAATTGTTCACTTGCAACACTGCTCGGAGGGCAACTAAGATAAATACGAGCAATTTTCACTAAAGTTGGATATTCTTTTCCTTTTTCTTTCCACCACTTCATACTGTTTTCCTTCTCGCTTAACCTCTTTTCTTTATGATATTTTTCTATTTCTGTCACTGGTTTATTATCAGTCACATCTTCATCATCACTACTCCTTTAATGATTTGCTTGTACCACTTGGTCCTGGTGATCCTCCCATTTTTTTCGCTTTATTTGTGGCTCCTCGAAGCCACCTTTATTCTCTCATAAGTAAACTTTTCGAGAAGAAAAATAACTTCCCTTTATATCTAGGGTCAAGATAGGTTGCAATATTGTATATATCATCTGTTTCAATTCCCATAAATCTACTGTTAATTTCATCTTTTATAATTTCAGTCATAATATTTATTACTTCTCTTTGCTCTTCGGAGCATTCATCAGAGGAGGATGAGGGTTCATTTACATGAGAAACCTCTGTAGCAAAATTTGATGCAAGATTAACTTTAAGGCCCACTATGTGAGGTATGATGTCACCAATAGTTGAAGTCGATTCACTGAATTTCTTTGTCATGTCTTCAAAAGGCTCCAAAATTTTTACACAGCCTGCTAATGTTGCCCACTCCTTATTACTAAGCAAAGGAATTTTTGCTATGTTAGTAGCATATAAGCAAAGTACTTCTTTTAATTCCTTGGTTCTTTCCAGTATATACAAAGTACTATTCCACTGTGTAGAAATATCATGAACAACCCCTAATATTGGCTTATTCAGTCTTTCTTGAATCTGTTTTAATTCGTTTTGTGCCATAGTTGAATGATTGAAGTGAGAAGCAATAGTCCGACAAGTGGCTATAATATCGGATACTTCTTTCCGTTAGAAAAGGGTTAGAGTCACAAAAGGAAGTATCCGACAAGTGGCTATAATAAACTCATATATATATTTATATATATATATATATATATATATATATATATATATATATATATATATATATATATATATATATATCTAAGGAGGAGAGAGGCAATATATATATATATATTGATACCGACGTATTTGGAGTGTAAATAAGAAAGGTAATATTTTGTATTCAACAGGTCCAGCTTAAGGCAAACAGATTTTAATAGTATATTTACAGCACAAATAAAAATATCAATAATAATGTTCAATAATTGTACCCAATCAATACCCAAACTCCTAATCTGGCTAGCCAATATAATCCCCAAAATGTCAATAAATGAAATAAATTAAAGAATAAATAATAATCCCCCAAAATGTCAATAAAGCAGATAAATACAAGAGTCAATAATAATTCCCACAATATCAATAAATTAAATCAAAATAAATCGCTAGAATCAATAATACCCACAAAAATCTCAGTTAAGTAAATAAATACACAAATCGATAATAATCAGTTAATAATCAATATATTATGTTATGCAATAGGTAACACATTC
>JABUQX010147894.1:37500-39025 GCA_015478945.1 Trachelipus rathkii
ATATATATATATATATATATATATATATTTATATAAAATCTGGAGAGGTAGGCTTGGAACAGCTTAAATTATAAATTGTTATAGCCAGGAAATCAGAAAAGAAAAGGAATAGGTGAAGAAAGAAATCAGTAGGGGCTGCAAGATCGTGTCACTTATCATGAAGTCTTGACAAGCTAATGCAGTTGTGGATGGATTAATATCGGAGAAGACTTTAAAAAGAAGAAAATTGAAAATTTTTAAGTTTTCAAAAACTAATTTTTGCTTGCCAAAAAAAATATTTGATTAAATGAAAATTATATTTCAACTTTTAGAATTAAAATAACTTTGTGATTTCTTCGGTGAAGCTATAAAAATTTGAGATAATGAACCTTTGAAAATTTAGAAATTTATATTTGAATACTTCATCGACTGTTTTAATATGACGAAAAAAATTTGATTTAGGTTGTTGGTAAACTGTGTGGTCATGACGCCTCTCCGAATCTTCTTCATTTTCATGGCTCAACAAGAGGGCTGCTCAATGCATGGTGGTTGCTACAGATTGGGAATCACTTTACAATCTACTAATAGTAATAATATAATTTGTGATAAAACTAGTGTTAATGATATAGTGGTAGTGTTAATAATTTGTGCTAAGAATAATAATAATTATAATAATAATAATGATAGTAGGGATTATGATAATGATAATAATAGTGATAATGATAATAATAGTGCTAATGATGACGGTAATAATAATGATGATGATAGTGATAGTATTGATAATAATAATGATAATAATAGTAATATAAAATTATTAGTGATAAAACTAGTGTTAATGAAAATAGTGAGTGTTAATAATTAGTATAAGTATTAATGTTATTGATAATAATAGTGTTAGTAATGGTAATATTGTCACTGATGTTAGTGTAATATATATTGGTATTTGTATGACGTATGCATGTATATATGTATGTATTTGTATGTATGTATGTATATTGTATATATATATATATATTTTTTCTTTTTATATATTTTATATTTATTTATACTAAAAGCCACCCGGTAGCTCAGTGGGAGAGCACTCGCCCAACAAAGCGAGGGTCCCAGGTTCGCAACTGGTCGGGTGGGAGAATGTGAGCTATTCTCCCCTTGGGCTTGGCTTCGTCCTGCTCGGACGTTAAACGAGTACACCTCCTCCTTGATTAGGCCTCTGCCCGTGAGATGATGGTGTTTATCTCTGTAAAAAAAAAAAGTATATATATATATATATATATATATATATATATATATATATATATATATATATATATATATATATATATATATATATATATATAAAGAGTTATTTATATATATATATATATATATATATATATATATATATATATATATATATATATATATATATATATATATATATATATATATATATATATATATATATATATATATATATATATATATATATATTGGAAGCGGCGCACGGCGCGAAAGCGTTTCACGATAAATGCAAAACGGTTCCAAATCTGATGAACGAAGTACACTT
>JABUQX010147895.1:5000-7500 GCA_015478945.1 Trachelipus rathkii
CTCTGTCCCAATTAAAAATAAGAGAAAGATAAGAGATTAGTTGATTCAACGCTTTCCTCCTGGCATAGGCAATCATAGGTTGAGTGGGAGTGGGAGACCTTTCAATGTGAAAGGAGTAATCAAAGGTTGAAATCGTCAGTATAGCAGTGAATAAATGATGAAATAACAGATGGAAGTTTATTAATAAAAAGGAAGATGGAAGTTTATTAATAAAAAAGAGAAATAGAGTTATGGATAGGAAAGAACAATGAGGAACTTCATTAATGATATATTTAAAGGATAAACGGTGGCCATCTACAATTGATGCTATGAACCGACCGGAAAGGAAATCATTGAGAAGGATAGATACTGAAAGAGGGAAGCTTAGAAATCGGAACTTTGTAAAAGACTTTATCGAATCATTTCACTATGTCAATCGCTAAAGAAAAAGATTCACCGAAATGCTGCCGAAGAAATACGGGGTACCAAGAGTTGAAAAGTAAAGAAAGAAAATCATTAGTAAACCATTCCTTGGGGATGCCATATTATCGATCAGAGATAAGATTATAAGAATTAAGACTCTAAAACTTTGGAAAGGTTAAGGGAATAGGATGATAGTTAAAGGGTTGGGAGGCATCTCCCTATTTTAACACCTGTTTAATAACTTATTATGTAGGGACTTAGCTCGAAAGCACAAGTTTTGGGAGCTTTTGAAACTCAATAAATATCAACAGGACCATTCGGCTTTTTATTATTAAGCTGAGAGCGAGAGAGAGAGAGAGAGAGAGAGAGAGAGAAATTTTACTACAAAAAAAAATCACCTCGATTATGCGCTCTGCACATTCCGATGAACCCCTCCAATAGAAACAGTTATAATTCTATAGGAATTAAAGAAATACGATCGGAAGTCAGACCAGTTAAGTTATCCATCAAAATGTAAAAGCCATTTCCCCTCAGAACGCTGATTCCATTCTTTCGGAATCCTTAAAGATATAAAACAGGTTGCAGACAAAAAAAATTCAAAAGAACACAGAGGATAAAAGATTTGGGTAATGGGTAATGAATGAAATTTAGGGCAAGTTTCTAGCATGTGAGATACATCTCCATGAGGGTCAGCTATACGGTTAGGGAGCTGTACAATCTGCATGAGGTTATTAAAGGTATATATATATATATATATATATATATATATATATATATATATAATTTCAAAAAAGATATATATATATATATATATATATATATATATATATATATATATTAATATCTCTCTCTCTCTCACTCATATATATATTCTCTCTAATAAATATATATATATATATATATATATATATATATATATATATATATATATATATATATATATATATATATATATATATATATATATATATATATATATATATATATATATATATATATATATATATATATATATATATATATATATATGTATATCTCTCTCTCTGTATATATATATATATATATATATATATATATATATATATATATATATATATACTATATATATATATATATATATATATATATGTTGAACAGTTTCATACTTCTCATTTTGACAAGTTTAAAGTTTTCGCTGACCGAAATGTACTCAATTATCTCTTCAGCGACAACTGAGAACCTATAAACTGTTCAATTTGAGTAAATTTTGACCAGTTTTTCTTTTGTGTGAGCTCCTTTTACACACCTTACCAAATCTCTCTACCAATCCTCTCAAAGTCTCTTCAGATTCGCCACACAAACCCAGATCATCCGCATATTATAGGTAGGGAACCCTCCACTCTCTTCCATTCTCCACCATCATTCTAACACCATCCCCTGCCACCCCCGCCTCTAATTCTTTCATAACCACATCCATATACAAGCTGAATAACCAAGGAGACATAACACATCCCTGCCTCACTCTGCTATTAATATTAAACCAATCACTTTCGACTCTATTTATGCTTGCACACGCTTCATTATCGTCATACATACTTTTGATTCCATTCAGGAACCTACCAATCATCATATGACTAACACCTGCCATAGCGCTCCCCTATTAATCATATCATTACCTATTTGGAAGCCCATAAAACCTAAACCACAATTTTATTCTTCTCCTCCCACTCTGCACCCAATCATTTGTTTCAATAAAAAGGATCCACACATCCTCTACCATAACTAAACGCACCTTGTTCTTCACCAATCAGTCCTTCGGTCACTACGCACTCTTACGACCAAAATACCACATATATCTTCCTACAACACTCAATATACTAATTACCCTATAATACCTAGTTACCTTATCCCACTTACCCTTATATAGGGTACTATTATTGCTCACCCCCAATCCCGCCTAACTCTACCCTCCATAAACGCTTTGTTACAACTTCCAAACCAATCAATCACCATCTCGCCTATATATTTTTACTGGATTGACGACAAAATTTATTTTCATTCATATTTTTAAAACCAACTTAATTAAAACTCTTTTGGCAGGATACACAATTTCGTCATC
>JABUQX010147897.1:0-10505 GCA_015478945.1 Trachelipus rathkii
ATATATATATATATATATATATATATATATATATATATATATATATATATATATATAACTATACTCTAAATACACATATATATATCTCATATATATAAGGATCTTAATCTTATTAGTATTGAGTATTGACCTGTCGGCCAAAATATCGAATATAATGCAGTATTAGGCTTTTTACCGAACTATTCGGGCCGAATATTGAACTTATAAACAATAAATTACGTCAACATAAAGGAAAGTTATTTCAATTTAAAATTGAAATTTTAGAAACTTATTTTCCAAAAAAAAAAATATATAGCAAAATTTTGTAGCCAATATGGCGAAAATCTTTGTCATTTGTCAAATCCTATAAGGGCCTTTGACATTTTCAATATTCTAAAAAATGAAATTCTATTAAAGTGATCTCGGGATATTGGACTAAACACCTTGGTAGCTACTGAGTATAAGGAGAGTGAACTTGCTATCAATTTCATGTTTATTCACATGTTGCAACTATGCATTCAAGTTCAATATTATCAATAAATCTGTTAAAGATCATTTTATTTACTTACCAGAAGCATATCTCTATTTCACCATTCAGCAACTGTGGCTGCAGACTCAAAACTTTACAGATGCAGCTAAGATAATCAAAACCACCTCAATTAATTCGGAAACGTTTTCTACAACTCAGGAACAAAGACATAATTATCTTAGATTGTTTCTGAACAAAAAGTCCCCCTATCCTGCTCCGCTGCTGAATTCACAAATCTTTGAAAATGTTGACCTGATATTCAGTGCAAAAATTATTCCATTACGCAGGCCATTTGACAACATCACTAAAACAAGCATTAAGCGTGAAGTAACAGTAGCCCAGTCTTTTTTCATTTCAACTAAATCTATTTTTTAAAATAAAAGCAATTAAAAGCAAAAGCTAGTGAATAAAGTACACTAGTTGAAGAGCTTAAGAAATCAGAAGAAAAAAAGACTTTCTAAGTTTCTATCTGATTACTTTGTAGCTACTTTCTTAGATCTACGTTCAAGCTAATTTTCAACATGAATTCAAGATGAATCAGTAAAAAATATGGTGGTTGGGCATGAAAGAAATGCATGAAAATTTAGCTCCCTGACTCTTCTGCTTGTGATGATTCGCGTAGTGGGAAAGTAAACTGAAGGTTTCATTTCGCTGCTGTGGTTGTTTTCAAAGGAAATTGGCATCAAAATCGTCATACAGAAAGAAAGTGAGTGAAAAAGAAAGTCATTCTTCTAAGATGTGATTATTGTATATAAAAGTAAAAGGCTGCATACGGAATTACATCAAGAAATAAGCAAATATATAAATTTGCCTACTTTGACCAGTGAAGACAATGATATTCACTTCAATTTGGTGGAAAACACTGGAAATAGTTTTATGAATTTCAAACTAGCAATAAAATACAACTTTCAGCACCGTCATCAGTCAGAAGAAGTAGAAAGAATATTTTAGAACAGGAGGAAATTGAAGCCACAAGAAGTAGGTTATCCTGAAAATGGAGATCTGCTAATGTTCTTTATTTTAACCTTAGAGCTTATTCAAATGAAGTTTAGTTTAATATATTTGCTAGGAAACTTTTAATTTTCATTTGGTATTTTAATATGTGCAGATGGTTTTGCTATAGGTAAATAGTTATTTACTTTTTGTTTTATTACTTTGTATATAGTAACACTGATGAAATTTCTTGGACGGGGTTCGCAATTGATTATTGATGTACTGATTCCAAAAATGTCGGTTTTTGCATATCATCGCATTTGTGAATATTGTCTGTAACACAGATTTGTAAAATTTTATGACTTTTACCTTTTTCAAGAGGTCTATCACAATTAAATAGTATATATATATATATATATATATATATATATATATATATATATATATATATATATATATATATATATATATATATATATATATATATATATATATATATATATATATATATATATATATATATATATATATATATATATATATATATATATATATATATATATATATATATATATATATACAAATATATATATTTTTTTTGAAAGGGGAGAAACAAATCGCAATGATATGATACATGTCTTTGATAGATATATGTTAAACATATAATACAACTATGAATAAAGAGTAATATGGGACAACAATAGATATAAAGAAGAAATAGGTTTAGTTAATGTAAACATACCTACGATAGGTAGTAACTTTCTCTTAAGTAGAGACGATCTACCACAGTAACATAGCGTCTGGAGTATCTCATCAGCTCAACAATGATGATACATCATATTGATATCCCCACTTGCCCTGGTACGTCCTTCCATGAACTTTAGATCTTGATGGAGCGTTCACCCCTGCTCATCACTAACATCACCTAAGTTATTAGGAAATTTTCTTAGGTGAGAGAATGAAAGTAGTGCAACTTTATGCTCATTCTACATCCATGAATGAAAACTATCTAGCAGTTCCTGTATCCTTTACAATGTTAGTGGTCTCGGCTTTGTTCCCCATAAAATTCTGTGCTACATCTGAAAAAGCATTCCACGCTCTTGCCTCTAACACAAGTCATTGTTGTAGCAAAGACAGCATCACGGAGGAGTGTCCGTATTTGTGGGCCATCAAATATCCCAGCTTTTTTCTTCTCCTCAGACCGGAAGCGTTGGCATATCTGGCGGAAGCATTCATGTGGTCAGGGCTTTCACAAGTTGTTTGTCAAACCAAGTTTTATGTGTAGTGGAGGTAAGATGATGTTTTCTCTCTGTACAAAGTGGTTCACGTACGATGTTCCTGTCACCTGGCGTCAAGGTTTCCCTCGGTGTCCATTCTCTTTGTCCAGTGATCCTTGCCGCCCGGCTGTCCCAATAGCACAGGAAGCAGGGATATTTGGTGAAACCTGCTTGCTGACCGAGCAAATGTTTACCATTTTGAGGTCGACGCATATTTACCATCCATGTATATTGTAGCCTCTCCAAACTGTCTTGATTTCTGCATACTCCTCTCTCATCCGTACAGTGTACCCTACTGGAACCGAAGCATACCTGTTGCCGTTGTGCAACAACACACACTTTAAACTGCTCTTGAAAGTGTCAATAAACAGTCACCACTCACCTGCATCGTATGCTGGGAGTCCCATAGCGAGTAGTAGGCCTGCCTTCACTGCAACACACACAAGGTTACCATCTGACTGGAAAGAGCCTCCTTGCAGCTCTGCTTCTCTGTTACGATAAAATGTTGCTCTTGTGCCATGGTCCAGTAGTCATTTTTTCATGCAACCTCGAAGACAACAGCTCAGGACAACTTAAATAAATACAACTCTCATACAAGATGGATTTCAGTTCACCCTGGGTGGTGGCGACATACCATCAAACTGCTGGATGGATGATAGATATCAGGTCATTGGCATCCATACATGTAGATGCTAAAGTTACCACATGCTTTCTGAATATCGACAGCAGTAAACTTGCTGCTACTGCAGATATATGCCGAGGTAACATCTATACAACTAAATAGTCTACGCACATGAATTTTGTCAATCCTAGGGAATATCCAAAAATAGGGATCCATGATTGCGCGAAAACAGGATGTGATACAGCAAATCAAAGAATATATTTGGATTCAACTTTCAAGATTACCATATATGCTACAAAAGTCCATCCAAGAAAAATTCCGTTTTTTGTTGACCAGTGTAAGTTTTCTATATTTTCCCTAAATGAATAGCCCGAACTTTGGAAACTATATTGACTGAATAGAGTGATTGATAGTAATCTGGCTGAAGTATTCGGGCCCGAATACTTTTACTTTAAGATAGATTAGGTATTAGTTGTTGGCTTTTCACTATTCGGCATACTAATATATATATATATATATATATATATATATATATATATATATATATATATATATACTCATATAATATATATATATATATATCTCTTACTATGCTCTTATATATATATATATTCAGTAAAAGTGCACCTTTCTGGGCTTTATTTACCCTGTTAGGGTTGAGCCTGGGCCCTAGATCGCAGCAATGTGTGTTTGACCCTAGCGTATGATGTACTAAAGAAGAGCATGAGAATTCTTCCTGTGTGGGCCTCTCTTACAAGACTAGGTTGTCTGCAGCTCTTCCATCCACACTAAGTAGGGTCAACAGGACACCTGGGTGAAAAGTACTCAACTTAAACTGGGGATCATATTTTATTGATGAGTAGCTTCCACATAACCACTTGGTAATCAATAAATTGATAAAGTGCCCTTTCAGAGGCTATTCACTTTAAAGTTGAACCTAGGCCTAGCAGATAAACGCGTATGTATTTGACCACAACGCCACGTGAACTAAAAGAAGAATGCGAGAATTCTTCCTGTGGTGAATATATCACCCACCAGACAGGACATGCATTATCGCTTCCATACACACTCGAGCGGGAGTCAAAACAGGACTGCAGGTGAAAGTACTCGCAAACTGGGGGTCATAAACACATTGATGAGGTAAATGCATTAACTTTATTATACTTGCTTTATAGTGTCAGTAGGTATAGATAAAAGTACCCTTTCTTCATTCACCACTAGGATTGAACTTAGACTATTAGATAAATGTGTATGTCTTTTGACCTACTTGATGGTTCTAAAGAAGAACGAGGAATTCTTCCTGTGGTGAATATATCACAAGACAGGACATCATAAGAACATAAGAAATATAGGGACAGTAAGAAGCCATGGACCTATAGGACTGTCCCCAATCAACCACCTAACCAAACATGCTCTCATGCAAAATCCACAAAGCACCTAGGGCTGGTCAAATTCATGTAACTAAATTTGGCTTAGTCAAAAAAAAATATTTGATACCCAAACCATCCATATACACTTAATAACTAAGTTGTGGTCATACATGCAGTATAACATTAATAACAACTACAGTAACTAAAAACCAGCCAATTTGGCCGTCTAAATATACTATGTGATCCCCAACCCATCCATATACCTATCCAACCCTTTCTTAATGTTGCCATCGAGCACTTAACAACTTCCTGTGGCAAACCATTCCAAAATTTAACAACCCTATTGCTGAATGCATGCTTTCTTATATCAAGATGGCATGCTTTCTCCTTAATTTTCCCTGGTCTCCCGTCCGTGCTCTACTATGAAGAATTTATTGGCCTCTGTATTATCAATAGATGTAAAAATTTTGTAGACTTGTATCATGTCCCCCTCTGAGAAATCGCCTTTTACAGAAAACATTCCTAACTTTTTTAGCCTCCCTCATAGCTCTTACCCTCAAACCCAGAAATCATCTTAATATACACTCTCCTAGCATATCTAAGTCTTTCTTTAAATAAGGGCCCCAAACTTGTGCACAATACTCTATTATTGGCCTAACATAGCTATCAATAATCACACGCTCTTCCCGTCCACACTCGGGCATAGGGTCAAACAGGACACCACACACAAAGGGTGAAAGAGTACTCCCAGCAAACAGAGGGTCATATTTTATTAGATGGATGTTTGCAGTGTGTTGCAGTGTCATTGGTGGCTTGACAGTGCTGCTCACAGGCTCTTCACCTGCTGGGTTGGGCCTCTCAGACCTCAGCAGATAATCATGCATGTATTTGACCTGACGCCACGATGGACTAAAGAAGAGAATTGTCCCTGTGGTGAATATATCACCCACCAAAGCAAACCGGGGGATCATATTTTATTGATAAGGTAACTGCATTAACTGCAGTGTCAATAGGTTAATGATTATTAAATGAGAAAAATATTTTATTTTCTTTATTTTTTTCTATTTTATTTAGAGTGAACCGAATCACCCTCTACAAAAAAGTGGGCACAGTCACTTACCCGGCCTTATATACCATATATATATATATATATATATATATATATATATATATATATATATATATATATATATATATATATATATTTTTTTTTTTATTTATTTATATATATATATACTGCTAACTGCTCATATATATATATTTTGTATTTCACATTTATATTTATATAACATTCCGATAGCTCAGTGGTAGAGCATTTGCCAAAAACAAGAGTAGAGAGGTCCCAGGTTGGCAACTGGTCGGGTGAGAATGTGAACTATTCTTTCCTTGGGCTTGGCTGCGTCCTGCTCGGATGTTTAATTGAGTACACCCCTCTCCTAGATTAGGGCTCTGCCCGGTGGTGTTTATCTGTATTAAAAAAAAAAAAAAAAATTAATAGTAAGCTTGCGATTTGAATGAAGTTGAAATGTCAAAAATCGAAACGAATGTATTTTTAAAATTTGCTAAATTAAAGGAATTTCGCGATTTAGAGAAAAACTAAATAAGGTTTTCATTTTCAGCACACCAAAATACAAAGAAATCAGTTAGAAATAATTAATCAAACAGGTTTTTCGTTACAACGTAATTAACAAAAAAAAAAAAAAAAAAAAAAAAAACTGATAAACTGACTAACATAAAATAGACTTTTAAGCATAAAAATAACCTAATATTTTTTGTGGCTTTATTATTTAATTACTACCATTGTTGTTCTTATCATAATTACAGCATTTGTTTATTTAATTATTAATATCAGTCTTCTTCTTATTATTTTTCTATTTAATTTTTATTATTATTATTATCTTAAATCACTACAATTTATAGTTATTATTATTATTATTATTATTATTATTATTATTATTATTATTAGTAGTAGTAGTAGTAGTAGTAGTAGTAGTAGTAGTAGTAGTAGTAGTAATTTTTTTTGTTTATGTATGTATGTATTATTATTATTATTATTATTACCGCATTATTATTATTTTTATTATTTCTATAATTAGTATGGTCAGTATTATTATTATTATAAAGTTTTATTAATATTGATTTCAATACTATTATTACTGTTATTATTAATTTTGTCATATTGTATTTATAAATATTATTATTGATATTATTATTATGTTGATTACTATTATTTTGCTAACATTACCTATTTTAATTGTATTAAAATTGGTTTTGGGATTACATTAAGCTCAATCCTTAAACCCAAATACTTAAATTTAATCATATTTATACTATTTTGGGGCTCAAAGGACACAACATTGTGTTGTAATTAGTAGCCCCACTTCAGAAATTTTATACCATTAAGAATTGTATTTATTAAACTAAATATTGTAAATGTATATTAAACTTAATAATATATGGTATATTGTTATTTTCTGAATAAAGCATTTTCAATCAATCAATCAATCAATTATTTATCTATTTAATTTTTAGCTATTATTATTATTATTATTATTATTATTATTATTATTATTATTATTATTATTATTATTATTATTATTATTATTATTTTTAATAAATAAGTAGAACTTCATAAATCTGTGCTATCAATTTTTAGGCTTTGAAATGAATTGTGAATGGAATTTTTTTGGTACCAGTCATGACAAGAATAAGTGAAAAGTGGTATTGGAGGTGTAGTTAAAAGGGCAACAGCCAAGGAGAGTCTTCAGAGGGTTTTGAAATCACCAATTATAACCATTAAAATTTTTCAAATTTTCTGAAATTATTTTGATATTAAATTATTTTACATTCCATCTGATGACATATCAAAAATTGAAGAGTAATTGCAATCTAGATTTGAGACTGGTGTAACCTTAAAAGGTACACAAGGATTCCATAAAATTATTCCCAACAGTTTAATAACTGTCAAAGCATTCAAAACATCGGTCAACAGAATAAATCCACCAAATTTCTGCTGGTTTATCAATTTATTCCATGAATCACATTAACTACATTATTGGGTAATATGTTCACTGTACCTATGAAAATATTCCTTACATAGGGTTTATTGAAGAAATCTCAGATGAACATCAAGAACATAAAAATAACTTCATGCACCAGGTTGCAAAAAACAAATTCTCTTTTTTGTCAAATGAGGATACATGTTGGGTATTGATGGAAAACATTTTGTGTGTGTTGATTGGTCTCAAATTGAATACAGTTGCAATCACATTCATTTGACCCAAGAGCAGCAGCAAAGTGATTCTACATGTATAGTACAGCCATACACTACGGTATAGGTTACCTTTATATGTTAAAAGTGCTAAAAAGTTAAATTTATAGGCCCATTTAATCTTGTATACTGAACAGTCGAGTAAAATATACAAAATGAATGATGTATCTCCAAAAACTAGATTGGCAAGTCTTTTTACAGAATATTAAATTTTATCAGTTCCATGTACTTTGGGATTCACCACCCCCCTTAATTAAAATTTTAGATGGCCAAAACTTTTTTAATATTGTTCCTATGTAAAATATTTAGCTGCTTAATCAATTTTAAAGAGCCAAGAATTATCTTTTGAAAGTTTTTTTTTTTTTCAACCTTCTTGGTATAAATTAGGGGCAGAGATAGGTCTTTAAAATTTATGGATGTCCATAACTGGTTCTAATTAAGATATTCAAAAATATTTCAGATTCGGTGATTTCAGTAAAAAAACTCTACCCATACATCAATTTTCAGCAAAATCTGAGAGGGTGTTGTTCCATATTTCAAAATTTTAGCTGGATTTGTCAGAGAATATATAGGCCTACATCAATAAAATAATATAGGTTATATCTCAGTTTAGGACTTTGCTAGTTCAAGTTTTCCAAAGTCACCCACCTGATGGCTTACTGACAAAGTCTCTAGTGACTGACCTCTGTAACCCAATGGATCCCAATATCCCAACTCCACCTTCTTAAGAAATTCCTTTATTAACTGCCTTCTATAAAGTGTCACTTTATAAAAAAAAAGTGACTTTTCCTGTGTCACCTTCTTACAGTGCCTCCATGGAAACATTCCCATATTCTAAACCAATTTCTGAATGTTTGCTTGGCAGATGCTGATATTGTTCCAATTCCTAAACATGAGCATTTTAGTTGCTCTTCCAACAACCAACCAAGTCCACACAGTAAGGTGGACTTTCTTTTTTTTTTAATAAAAGTTCACCTCACGCAGGCATAGCCCTATTCAAGGAGGGGAGCTTCTCTAGGTAATTTCTACCTAGGATCCAAACTAGGATTCGAACCAACGACCTTGCCATGGGACTCCGTTGCTCTACCGTTTGAGCCACGGTAGCGACTTGGTTGAACTCAACTTACTTTGCATTCATGGCGAAACCCCCTCCCCAAAACCAGTCGTACAACCCAAATCTCTGTTTTATGACTATTCCTTACTACCAGGATTTGTTGCTCTTCCTTGTCGCAACCCATGTCTCAGCCTTTCCTTCCCATCTGAATCCACTTCCAAATTCACCCCTAGCCACATAGGAGACAATTTTCTCAAAAAGACTATCCTCTTATTATTTATAACAATATACCTAGCATGGCCACCTTCCTTCATTGGAATTGTTGTGGCTACTGTAATTTTGAAGAACTTGTTCAACTAATGTACACCAAAGTGCAAATGTTTGCAGAAACTTCGACTACGTTATCGCGACTTCCAAAAGTCAGAATATAAATCACTGCTAACCTCTATAGAAATAGGTGACAATGATAGAAGAGGTGCAGGAATATTCATTCATAAACTTGTCCCCTATTCTCCAGTCCCTTTTCAAACTAGACTTCATACATTGGAAACACGAATTCCTCTGACCACTAACCTTACTTTCTGCTGGACCTACTTGGCTCTGGACAGTGAGTTTACCAAGGTCGACTTACCTGATCTTTTTAAGCCACTCCTTACTCCGGTTGTTATACTAGGAGACTTCAAATTTCACCACCCCTGATGGGGACTGTCACTTCATCGAAGATCCTTGTAAATCTTCTAACACCCTTTTCCCTGGCATGCCTTAACACAGGACTCCTTACATATGAATGTTTAGATACACACACTTCCTGTATTGATATTTCCTTTTGTTCCCTCTTATGGATTGCTTTACCTGGTCCACCTTTGATTATTTATATGGCAGTGACCATTACCGAATAGCCTTAAATGAACTTCTGAGCCCAATGTTAACCAATTCCAGCTGGCATTATGACCAAGCGGAGTGAGCTCCTTTTTATCAGATCACAGCTATTACACTTTCTCCCTTCAATAAGCAATTTCCGACTATTGATGATGCCTTTAACATCTTCCAACAAGTTGTCATCACAGCAGCGGAAGCTTGCATTCCGATATCTTCCGAGGTAGGCGTTTAGCAACCCCTTGGTGGTTCCCAAGAGTGTGCACAAGCTAACTGGGAAAAGGAAAACTCTACAGGCAATACATTATTTTTAAAGCAGCTGCAGCAGAATCTCATTGAATTAATCACCAAACACGTAAACAGTACTTTCAAAATTATGCTTCGACTGTCAACTCCATAACTCTCCTTTCTTCAGTGTGGAAAGTTGTACAGAAAATATCTCACCACTCCAACAACTCTTCACCCACCATTCTCCATTATGGGCCTGATATAACCAATAAGATCTCTGCTCCTGCTGCTGTTGTAGATGATGCGTTAGGTTATAGTTATGCTAGCCAATTAAACTTTCCACTATCATGAAGCCTTTCAAAAATT